>JACSYO010000998.1:70000-118921 GCA_016806645.1 Ophiodon elongatus | reverse complement strand
GTATCTGGAATGTCTCTGATTCAGCCCTGAAATGCTGGATTGGGGATCAGCGAGTAACAGAAGTTCACAGAAATATATAAAATAAATATGAGAGAGGGAATTATGACCCGTTTAAATTGTTTTGTTTTTAACGCACTGGTATCGGAATCACCGCCACGAGTGATGTTGAAAAGGATTTTTCTTTTCAGGAAAATGTTAAATATTTAACCTTTAACATTGTAAGACTAAATAAGAACCCGTCTACCAGTTAAAAACAATTCCCTTTTCCAAGATGTATTTGAAACTTGTGTATTGATGCACATGAATTAATATCTTTTCACTAGATTTAGATGTTTACATCCACAAATTGTTGTTTTTCTCCACGGTAGCTGCTGGTGTCGTAGATTTGTCATAAAAGATTAAGTTTTTTTACACGAATTATTTACAAACTTGTGTGTGAAAATGCAGGTTGATGAAGATGAAGCCTGGGCTCTAACCTTTGTCTTTGTCCGGGGCCTCAGGGTGTCGGGGTGTTCGGCTGGCTGGTGGTCGGCGAGGGGCTTCCAACCGTCCGAGTTCTGCCGGTTCAACGCTGCCAGAAACACTGCAGCTCCTTCAACCTGTGGCTGACGCCCGGAGACATGGGTAACAACCCCCCAGCACACTTAACTCGACAAAACCTGAAAAAACAAATGAAAAAACATCGCTGGGCTCCGTAGAAAAACACACAGATTACTTGTGGAAAACCACAGCAGACAGATTTTTATACAACAAAAAAATATATTTTGTCCCAATAAGTAAATCAATAGATGAATAAATGTAATTATTGTCTTGTGTGCACAATGTGTGTTTTATATGGAGCCGCCTGAAGATGGTTTTTTTTAATAATAATTGTGCACAAAATAGTTATTTAGGTTATTATTAGTGAATTACGAACATTAATTACATAAGAAAATAGTTATATTATCTTGGGTGCTGAAATATTTATCTCGTGCACACATTAAAAATACAATTTATAAATATATTTTTCTCCACCGCCCAATAATAATAAATCGATAAATAAATACTTTTATTATCTTGTGCGTACAAATTATGCTAATTTCTGCACACACAATATTTTATCCGCACAAAATAATTATTCTGCTCACAAACGAAACGGAATAAAGTGTCAGTTTGATGAAGTGTGGTACAGGGGGCGTGACCGGCGTCTGACGTTTGTCCTCTTTGACCTTCCGAGTCTACGCGGACACCGGTACTTGCTGGCAGATGGAGCTGTTCCCGGCCGAGCCAGAACATCATCTGTGACGGGTCGGCCTTCTGAGCTCCGGGTGGAGGGAAGCGGAAAAGGAGGACAGAGTTCAGGGTTCAGATCGGATGTGAATGTAGAAATGTCGGAGCTCTCGGCCTCTGTGGCCTGGCAGATCGGATGTTTAACCTTCTTCTTTGTTTCTCCTCAAGAACATGACTTCATTGGAAACGGATCTCAGCAAGATCCGAGGAACCCGGAAATGAGTCGATCGACCGTCGTCGTGTATTTTAAAACTGTGCAGCAGCCGGTGTGCTGGATGTGCTCGTGCCATAGCTTCAAGCTGACCTCTCTCTCTCTCTCTCTCTCTCTCTCTCTCTCTCTCTCCTTCCAGGAATAACGAGTCTCACATTCCTTCAGTCAACGTGTCAAACTTTAAAGTTAAACAGCTGATGTGACTCCAGAATGAAGAGAGACAGATTATCTGAGAAGCTGCAGGTCTTATAAACTAAACTATAATTAGGAACTCGTGGAGCTTTGGCTGATTTCAGTCGCAGTGCATTCTGGGAAACTTTCTAATTGATTATTCTGTGTCTACGCGCATATATATATTGTGGTTATTATTTTCAGGAAACTAGCATATGTTTGGTTGTCTGCATATTATTAAACAAGATATCTTTGAACCAAATGTAATCAAACTTTATTCTCCATGAAAAGAAAAATAACAAAAAATAAGTATATTCTCTGCTTGTTGACGACTTCCTGGGTTCTTTTTATTTATTTATTTTTATTTCTCGGTTTTCTACCAATAAATCACATTTAACTCACATTAGTGCGTTTATGAGAAATACCCAGTAATTTACAAAAATAATGTTTATTAGTATAGATTTAAACTACTCCTCACTCTGTTATGCAAATATGATGGAGAGAGAACTGTAACCAGCTAATACATTTAAATTTACTTAATTTTAGTTGTTAAATTAATACTTTCTTTTCAGGAAACATTACTATATTATTATTATTAAAAATCATTATTACAAAAGTATCTACTGGGTTTCCATAATAAAGATCACCCAACATTTGGCACATTTTACTGTATTAATAACTCCATTGTGATTAAAAAATATTATATTATAGTATACCTACTAAAACAAACTGCAGTCTAATGCAACAGTCCTGTAATTAATCACGAAGGTTATGACGTGTTTGTTGTTGATTCATCTGTTCGATCATTTCTGAGGCTGAAGTTTGCGTTTCCTTCAAATTATATTCGACTGTTTTATTCGTCCTCATTTGTACAAATAATACTGATTTTATAAATTAGCTATATTTTCTTTCCTCCATGACACCTTCCAGGACCTATAATCTGAAATTGGATTATTATCTTTCTTCCAGACTGAGACGCTGGTGTAAAAACTCGTTGGAGGTTCAAAGAGTTTAAATCCCTGGAGAGTCGACGGTCTCAAGAGATAGAAATAATAATTAATATAATTTGGCTTATTTTTAAAATCATAATCAAGCCCACAGGATGAAGTGAAAGAAAGTACAAAACATCTGCTGAACGCTTTGGTTTTGGACATATTGTCATTAATTTGATAATTATGTCACAAACAACAAATATTGATGAGTGCATCTTTAAAAAATACAAATAATTACATAAACATGAAGTAGACAAAAGCGTCACCATGGCAACAACGAACAAGATATAAATCTTTATTAGTCTTAATGTGAATAATGTTCCAACATTACAAAGTACAGTAGAAACTCAGGAGTTTAGGAATTATGACAGTATGAGATTAAATATTGAAAATGAAAATAAATATATATATATATATATATATATATTTAAATATTGTAGATATGTTATCAGTTAATAGACAGCAGGTACTGCAGAGTCTGAAATGAGCCATCAGAATAATTAAATAAGACTTTTTTAAATGTAATTAATAAATTGATAAGTTTAAAAACACAATGATGTAATTTAGAGACGGTTAGCATTAATACATTTAGTAATTATAAATCTTTAAAATTTAGTTAATTCATTAAAAAAAAAAAAAAAAAAAAAACAGAATAAAGAACAATAATAAAAAAGTTTACTGTTTAATGCTGTTTTTATAATAATTTTGACTTGTTTGCATTTGACTTACATTATTTAAATACAAACTGAATAAAGTTACTTTAATATAATTTTCTTTAAAATAATTAAACAGTCAAAATCTCTAATTATTCGGGTGGCACACTGCAGCACCTGTTACCCCGACCTGGTTTCATCAGGCCGCTGATTCTCCGGTTATAAACAGACCGTCTGTGAACCTGCAAAGCTAATTAATTAATTGATTAATTAATTAATTAATTAATTACAGTACAGTCATTCTGAAGGACGGCACCTGTAAGATTCAGTTAAAATATGTATAAAATGCATCTAAAAGAAATCAGACCGATAACTAGTGAAGATATGAAAGCGTCCTGAGCATTCTCTCCCTTGCAGTTCAATAATCTGTGCGCTGATTCCAACATCAATTATTAAAAATAAATTTTAAAAAAACACACGAGGAGCAGATATGACTTATACTGAAAGTTAAATGCAGTGGTTTAAAATGGAATAGCAAGAATAAGTGGCATAAAGCTGAAGTGGAGAAAGTCACAGTTGCAGTTTGAGGGAAAAGTGCAAAGTCTCATATTTAGGTTCTCTCAACTAACAAGCCAATGGGATTTATTTCTACTGGATTTTGGATTATGCAGAAAATAAGCTGTGGCAAACACAAGTTTCGATACTTACTCGTTGTGGAAGCAAGATAATCTCCCCAAATAAACACAACTTTTATTAGTTATGAGTAGAAAGGTAACAACCTAACTACAGCGCTCTGAAGGCGGACTAGTTGGATAGGTGTGATTTTATTTGTCATGTTTAAATGCTGCCAAAACTAAATTTAAAAAGTTTATATTTTATTGGTATATAATTTATTACGAAATGAACATCCATTGTTTTGGGGTGGAGGCAGAACTCTATCCGTTAAAGTTGAAGGGCGGATGTGTTTTTGGGACCCTTTACGAGCCACCAGCTTTCAGAGTCTTTATTTAAAAAAGCCTTCAAACAGGATCGGAGTGAGAAGCAGCAGGTCACGACCCTCCCGCCAGCAGAGGAGACGACTCGGCGGCGTCGCGCTTGAGGTCGCCGTAAGGCCAGGTGTCGTACAGGTGGCTGCTCTGCAGATCCACTTCGGCTCGCAGAGTTATTTTCTTCATGGAAAGAAAGAAAGAAAACAAAACAACATGAAAAGTTAGGAAATGTTTTCCACTCGTCAACTCGGATCTTTAATAAAAACCTTAGAACGACGGCTCAACATTTCCGGGAAATCTTAGTCTCTCCGTTTCAGATAATTCATGATAAATGTGAAGATGAATTTCAATCTCACGTCTGTGTGTTAAGCTATCTTAAGCTAAGTTAGCTTAGCATAAAGACTGGAAGCAGGGGGAAACTGCTAGCCTGGCTCTGACAAAGTTAAACATATGTTTGTTGGATGGTGTTTTGTGTTTTTTTTTTATTTATATATATATTTCTTTTTTTTTTAATTGTGGTTATATATATATATAAAAAACACAATTAAAATATATATATAACCACAATAAATAATAAATAAATAATATATATATATTTTAATTGTAGTTTTATTTATATATATATATATAAACCACAATTAAAATATATATTCTTTTAATTGTGGTTAGTTATTTATTTATTTATAAATATTTATAAAAATAAAAAATCAGATGTAAGCTAGCATGACGTTATATACTTTAAATATGGTCTAGACCTGAAAAGAAAGTACCTGAAAATCTCTGATGTAGGTGAGGAAGAAGCTGATGAAGGAGAAGGCCAGAGACCATTCAGCCACGGTGCTGATGATGTGAGCCGTGTAACCCTGAAACAAAAACAAACTAACGTCAACGTAAAGCTGCTGGGAGCTGCGTTACCAACCAGAAATGTGTAATTATTATCATTTAGATGACGTTCCTGCTTGAGTTTAGAAAACATCAGAGGAGTTAGAAACTCGGATATCATATCAACGCGAGTATTTAATATAAATAAATAAAAGAAATCCAGCCGTGATGCTGCAGCACTGACCGTCTCTCCGGGAATCCAGTGCAGTTTGTGAGCGACGTCCACTCCGGGCAGACTGCTGTACATGATGACCGACGACACGAACACTGACAGGAATGTTAAGGATCACAGCGCTCGAACACACGCCACTCACACAATGTGTCTCAATACGCAGTTGATATTCTGATTCTGAATATTTACCACACGCATGTTTAGCTGCCTTGTTATTTATTTGTTCATGTAAAACTCTAAACGGCGTTATGGAAGCCCATTTTACAAAAGGAAAAAATAAGATGGTGGAAAAAGATTCTTTAAGATATTATTATGAGTACGTATATCTCAAGATAATGAGGAAGTATTTTAAATGAATGAGGAAGTATCTTTAAATAATGAGGAAGTATCTCAAAGTAATGAGACTAAAACTAATTAGTTGGATCTCATAATAAAGACAACCAAAAAAAAGTTATATCTCAAAATAAAAGTTATATCTCAAAATAATTAGTTATCTAAAAAAGACGTTATATCTCAAAATAAAGAGTTAACCAAAAAAAATATATCTCAAAATAAAATTTATCTAAAAATAATTAGTTGGATCTCATAATAAAGACGTTATATCTCAAAATAAAGATGTTATATCTCAAAATAAAGACGTTATATCTCAAAATAATTAGTTGGATCTTAAAATAAAGACGTTATATCTCAAAATAAAGATGTTATATCTCAAAATAAAGATGTTATATCTCAAAATAAAGATGTTATCTCAAAATAATTAGTTGGATCTCATAATAAAGACGTTATATCTCAAAATAAAGATGTTATATCTCAAAATAAAGATGTTATATCTCAAAATAAAGATGTTATATCTCAAAATAAAGATGTTATATCTCAAAATAATTAGTTGGATCTTAAAATAAAGACGTTATATCTCAAAATAAAGATGTTATATCTCAAAATAATTAGTTGGATCTTAAAATAAAGACGTTATATCTCAAAATAAAGATGTTATATCTCAAAATAAAGACGTTATATCTCAAAATAAAGATGTTATATCTCAAAATAATTAGTTGGATCTTAAAATAAAGACGTTATATCTCAAAATAAAGATGTTATATCTCAAAATAAAGACGTTATATCTCAAAATAAAGATGTTATATCTCAAAATAATTAGTTGGATCTTAAAATAAAGACGTTATATCTCAAAATAAAGATGTTATATCTCAAAATAAAGATGTTATCTCTCAAAATAAAGACGTTATATCTCAAAATAATTACGGAGGAGCGCGTGACCGGCAGCCGGCCGGCCAACGACCCGTAACGCTGAGCTTCCTCTGACCTGAACTGAACCTCTCAGGTTTGGGTCGCGGCTCTGGACCGGCCGTCGCCGCGGTGAAGGATGCTGACGATGATGCTGCTCAGAGTCCAGAGTCCGACGCCGAGCCGCACCAGGTAGGTGGTCCTGCTGTGGACGTGGGGCTGCATGTGGCACGAGAGCAGCGTCTGGACCAGGATGTAGAGCGCCCCCACCCCGAAGGTCAGCACCGCCCCCACCAGGTGCATGGAGAACAGCGTGGTCTTCTGCGCTCACACACACACACACACACACACACACACACACACACACACACACACACACACACACACACACAGATTCAACACTCGACACACTGTACAGGTGTGAACTGATGCGGGACCGGCAGCGCTCACCTGGAAGTTGGCGACCACGGCCATCCCGAAGGAGCTGGTGAAGCCGAGCAGCAGCCCGACGCGGTTCAGTCGGTTCAGCATGAGCTCGCCTTCACCTGTCAGAGCCTCCACCTGTTTGTAACGCACGTACACTGTGGCCATACCTGCAAACACACACACACAAAATAAACAAAATATAATGACTATATTGCAGCTTTTCTTCTTTTTTTACATATAGATTGTTTTTTTTTAAAAAATCCATCAAAATTTGAAAAGAAAATGTAATTTCAAAAACTAAATATTTAACATTTGCACAATAAATTGATCATGGAAGTTAAGATATTAAACTATTATAAACAATAAACTAATAAAACACACAATATATAAAAAAACTTGAATGAAGAAAAACGTATTATTGTCCTTATCGATGAATCTGCCCGCTGTTTGTATTCTTAAAGAATGCGTCGATCTTAAAAATGTCATAAAATAGCGAGCAACCTCTGATCTACTGACAGTACTCCGTGAGTTACTATATAGACTGCTCTCCATACGCTTTGCCCTATTTTATTCACTTTAATATATATGGTTGTTTAAATAATCTTATATCTACGGCCTTAGATAGTCATAGCGTAATTTGGAGGACACTGAAGGGAGTAAACCACATCATCCCAGAGCGGTGGATTATGTGAGTATATGTGTGTGTGTGTTTGTGTGTGTGTGTGTGTGTGTGTGTGTTACCTAAAAAAGCGGAGACATCCAGCATGATGCCGAACACACACCTCTCTGGTGCCATCGTTCCTGTGTCGCTGCAACAGAAAACAAAACTTCATTCCAGAGGAGTTTAAGGATCATTTTACTGGCTGTACCGGTAGAACCACTGTGCTGGCTTCAGGCGCCAAATAAAGAGAACTGAAAGATTGAGGCACGGCAACAGTAACTAAGGGGGCGGGAAACTGCAATGTGGATTTTTAACTATTTCTAATATTTGTTTGACTGAACAAATGGCGTGTTGTTTTTTATTTTTGTTTACACAATTGCAGAATTACAAAATAAAAAAATGAAATAATAATTTGCTGCAGCCTGACTTTCAGCTGCATTTTCATGGAAATATTGGAAAGAAAAAATAAATATAATATCACAGATTTGCTCATTTTAAAATAAATTGGACACATGGAAACTACTGAGTGAGACAGTGAGAGTGTGAGTGTGAGTGTGAGTGTGAGTGTGAGTGTGTGTGTGTGTCCAGTCTCAGACCTGATGTAAGGCACCAGAGGATCCACGTGTCTCAGCACCACCGCTGTGATGTAAGCGAAGACAAAGGACGCCGCCGTCCAGACGACCAGCGCTGCAGGCAGGAAGCACAGACCCTGCTGGAACCACCACATGGTCCCTGTGTGTGTGTGTGTGTGTGTGTGTGTGTGTGTGTGTGTGTGTGTGTGTGTGTGTGGTTGGTTCTTTATTGCCTGTACAAAAGACACAAACAGTCATACACACATAGTTATACACATCATCATCATCATCATCATCATCATCATCCCTCCTCCTCCTCCTCCTCCTCCTCCTCCTCCTCCTCCTCCTCCTCCTCCTCCCTCCCCCCCCCCCCCCCCCCCCTCCTCCTCCTCCTCCTCCTCCTCCTCCCCCCTCCCTCCCTCCTTCCTTCCTCCCTCCCTCCCTCCCTCCCTCTCCTCCTCCTCCTCCTCCTCCTCCTCCTCCTCCTCGGGCTGTCTCAGTGTCATCTTGAGAACATGCCACAAATATAATAAAAACTAAAAGACCAAATTCATTGTCTTTTTTGGGATCGTCGATGCCGACGTTGATGTTTATTTTCTGTTTCTAAATGGTAGAAACATACAATTTGTACATAAACAATCAAAAGATGAATTCTACAGTTAAAAACAGACCGAGGCCAAGCATCCGTTCTCTGGCTGCTGCGTCTCCAAAAGTACGAATATGCTGCTTCTCTCTGTTTAATAATGTTGTAAACTGAATATTTTGGGGAAGTCATCTTGGGCCCTGGACATTTTTCTTCTGCCACCACAGTTTGTGACCTCGTGGTAATATAACAGAGGCATCGTTTTTGGTAAATTACTAACTTAAAACCGACCACAGCACAAAGCATGCTGGTTAGATTTCAGGACCAACACTGAGGGAAACGTCTAAAACGTTGAATTTCTTTATACCACCAGGCGTGAAGGGGTTTTAAATGAAAAGGGTCTTTCCATGTAAAATAATCTGATAGAGCTGAAACAGTTTATTCAGTGGGAAAATATTTGCAGGATCCCGCTTTAAATAAAGTCTTTATGCTTTTAACTTTTTTGGGTTTTAAACTGTTGGTTGGACAAAATATCTGAAGACGTCGGTTTGAACTGTTGGAAACAGATGTTTTACTATTTCCTGACATTAAACTAAATAATTAGTTGATTAATTGATCAAAATAGTCTGCAGATTTAATATTTGTGTCTCAGAACATCAATTATAACATCACCACTTATTAGAGACTCGGACAGATTAGACTAATAAATATAAATTAATTCACCTGTTTGTGTGACTTCCTGAGAGGCTAAATTAATCTTAAATGAACCTAAAACATGTCCGTTTACCTGAAAGGGAAACTATCACTGCAGTGAGCACGTTCAACCCTGCACAGAGAAGTCCACGAGATCTCACTGAGGAAGTGAAACAGAGAAAGTCAGACAAAAGGTCTAAATACAGCTGTTCGTCCCTCACACCAGACTCCATGAAGAAAAACGATCATTTAACTCTTTTTCTAGAAGTTTGAGAAAACAATTAAATGTAATGGCAAACACAAAAAATATACATGCACACGTATGAAGCAAAGAGTACAGTTACACTAGCGTGAATTTTTAATAATTGGTGAACGAATGACGGATCAAAACGTAGATTAAATCAGAAATAAGCCGCTAGCTGCGTCAGTTAGCAACCAGCTAACAGACCGATAATGACGCTACTTTTAGACGTTTCTTTTAACCGTTTTACGTGATAATAACATCACGTGAACCAGCCGCATTGACAGACAGTGGGATTATAATTGAACTCACGTGATCAGAGTCCTCCAGCGACCGTAATCTTCCAGTTTCGGCTAAAACTCCCTTAAATCACTTATTTCCGACCCGGACTCTGGCGCTCAGATCCCCGGCGATGACGTCATCGGTCGGTGTGCTCCAGGTGGGGTGGGGTGGGGGGGGGTCGTGTGCAATAAAGACCCCATTAAACAAACACGGGTTAAACTGTTGTCTCAGAACGTTTGTATTCGTGAAAGTCGAGAGCGGCGAAGCGCGCATGCGCCGGTCAACTACATAAACACGTGAGGGTTTTTGCGTCCCGAGTTCTGCCTCGAAGGAGAGTCCGGAAATACATGTGTCCCAATTTGACAGGTGAGAGGAAGATCACGTCAAGGCTTGAGGAAACATTATTTAATGTTATTATATTGATCATTCCAGTGTAGTCACTAGAGGCTACGAATAGCATCGGGATTCTCATAACTCCTGGTTACATATAAAACCCAAATAAGAGTTAATTGTCAATATTTTGCAAAAAACAAAAAGTGTATGGTCATGAACAGTGGTGGAATGTTGTAAGTACATTATATTCTTATTTGGGTATTATTCTCTGGAAAATAACAAACTTTAATCTTATAATATTCAAGCTTTTTTTCTTCTTAAAAATACATTTATTGTTGAAACAATAAATGTATTTTTCACCAATAGCAGTAAGCCTTTCAGAAACAACTGATAATAAACTACGTTCTTCTCAAAGTACCGAATCCTTATTTTTGCGATCACTTTATTTTCATTAACACCTTCTTCTCGTTAAGTCCAGCTTTATATGCATTATGACTATTTTAATGACATACAACTTTTTTTTTTTCCCCCTCAGAATATTACATCTTTATTGTATAAATCTCATAATATTCTTAATATTTCTCTAATATTCCATCCTTAATATACCGCAAGGCATCGATGAACAAATGCTGTTGTGGTTTGAGTGAAGCGACTCGTGTGCAAGGTAACTGTAGTTTACGATTAAACCACCGGGAACCTGAACTCCACACTGAAGCTTTGTAGTTATTGACTAGTCAACACTTTGCACCTTGAACATTTTAAAACAAACCTTTGGAGGCTCAGTAAGCTGAGTTGTTTGACACAAGATAAATAAATAAAAAACAAACAAAAAACAGGCATAAAATGCAAAAGCAGGAAACTAGTCTCTGTTAAGGACAACCGTGTTCTCCACGTTAATACTACGAGTTGTCTTCAGCCGGTGACAGAATCAGGTGATGTTGGAGGCGGAGTGAGGAGCAGCCACTTCAGATAAAACAGGTTTTTATTAACTGTCAGGGACAAAATAAAACCAAAAAAAAAAAAAAAAAAAAAATGTTTTTTAAATAAATTGATCTGATTCTCGTCAGTCACCACTTTAAAAACAGTGATGTCATCGCGTGACCTCATCTCCCACACATGGAGCCCACGTGCACCTGCTCTGCTTCACCAGGTGCAGTGTGTTGTTTTTTTTTTTTTGGGGGGGTGAGGGGGGGAGTGAGGGGGGGGGGAACACGTCGTCGACCAGATTATGTTATTAATGGACAAATTCACGTTCAAATAAATAACAGTTATGGCGGCAGGAAGTCGTTCATTTAAAAAAAAAAAAAAAAAAAAAAAATTTAAAATATTTTTTTGATATTCTGTTTTCTTATTGTCAACAAATACCATGACAACCAAACCAACAATAACCTGATGATGAAACGTCTTCTTCCTCTGAGCTCCATTATGGTCTAAAACTATTAACTAACCCTAAGTTTACTTTCACACGCACACACAAGTTCACTTTCACACACACACAAGTTTACTTTCACACACACACAAGTTTACTTTCACACACACACACAAGTTTACTTTCACACACACACACAAGTTTACTTTCACACACACACACAAGTTTACTTTCTCACACACACACAAGTTTACTTTCTCACACACACACAAGTTTACTTTCTCACACACACACAAGTTTACTTTCTCACACACACACAAGTTTACTTTCTCACACACACACAAGTTTACTTTCTCACACACACACACACACACACACACACACACACACACACACACACACACACACACACACACACACACACACACGATGAGCTCGGAGCCGACAGCAGAGGAGCCAGGAGGCGTTAAGAGAACCGACACATTGACGGTTTTGATCTTTTCATGCGGATTTGTTGACAATGAGAAAAAAAAAAATACAGAATAATAATACAAAGGTGCAGACGTGACAGAAAGCAGAGTGACGGCTGGTGAGTGAAAAAAATAAACGTTGAACGTGTCGAATTTTGTTCCAATCGAGTGCAAAATGTGGGAAAATGTGAACTCAGAGGCCTTCGTACCTGCACAGCTCCGACCTCTGAGCCGTGAAGAAACCCGACTGCGACGGTCGTGTTATTCCATCTAGTGCGAGACGGTTAACAATAAAAACAATAAAGTGGAGCGGAAGCACAACTCCATGAAGCACGAACCAAACTATCATAATGAATATATTAGCAAATAACATTAGAATCGACAATAAAAACACACAAAAATCGAGTTGAAAAGCTTCCGCCCCCCCCCAAAAAAAACAAAAAAAACCCAAAGTGGTTTCAGTCGACAAGTCAAATGAAAAACATTGGCAGTGAATATTTCGCAGGTTTGTTCAATAACAACGTTCTGAAGTCGACCAGGAGTTTCCTCCAAAAACAGTGTCACCATTTGGTACAATGTGCAGGAGATAAAGTGGTTATAAAAATCATATACATGGAGGTTTATAAACGGGTCAAAGCAGGATTTTCTTTTTTTTTTTTTTTTCTTTTTTTAAACTTAGAAGAAAAAGCACAGACGCTGTAACAGTTTGGTATTTACAATAGCAAAAAGGTAAAGTTATGCAAATATTACAAAAATTATAATCATGAAATGCAAAGAGTTGGATTTCCTTATTTTTTTTTTTTTTTTTTCGATACATTTTCTTTGCGCACAAAAACAACAGTTTGAACACGTTGAAGTTTTCTCTCCTTGAGACATACCGAGTAGCACCTGTACTCTCCTGAAATATTTGTTCATGAGTTTGTCAGAAGGAGAATTCTTATTATTTTTGGGGGCAGAAAACGAAGCTGGTACTAATTCAAATTCTGCACTGGTGAAAAAGAAAGAAATGACAGTAATACTCCGGTTTCTCAATATATATTATTTGTCCTCACATTCAGTTGGCAGAAGCACATACTTATTCTTTTTTTTTTTTTTTACTTTTTACACCACGTCATCCCCTGAATCTCTACGTGGACGACAGAGGGCGGGACAGAGTGCGACTAAAGGGGGGCGGGACAGAGTCAGTCGTGGCCGGCGTGTCCTCAGTGAGGAGCGGGACTGAGCAGAGAACAAGGCTTGATTTTGAAAACAAAAATGTGAAGATGGCAGGCAATCTGGTTGCAAACACTGACACAGTAACGCACCAAGTCAAAGAAGGAAATGATCTGCAGGGGGGGGAGAGAGAAACACGTCACCGAGAGGTACTGCCTAGTCATTTAGTCACGATTGCGTTAGTTTCATACTTGTGGCTTTGCGTCTCAATCTCAGAACTTAAGACTTTAGTGTCATAATATATTTATAAAATCATACTTTTAACTTTATATTTCAGAATTTTGATTAAAGGCCTTTTTTTTTTTTTTTTTTGTCTCCGTGCGATTAATTCACACGTCGATAAATGTTAGTTGTTTTTGTCCCGAGGACTTTCACACACGTGCACTGAGCTTTAAGTAATAAAAAGGCCTCAACCAATCACAACTACACACGCATATTATATAACTATATTACTTAGTAAATGTATCCAACGCTAGTACTCACCAATGCAATCCACAGCACCAGGTACTCGTCAATAAAACTATTGAAATACTGATCCAGGAACAGGAGACCTGGTCCCAGGAAGGCTAAATCGTGGAGATGCATCTCACTTTTTGTCATATGTGCTACCTGTGGACAGAGAATAAATAAATAAAACACAGCTTTAATGTCCGGGAACTAAAATCTGTGCTCACTTTAAAGTGAAAAAAATACATAAATAAGAGAAGTTATGTTCCAGTTTTACTCAGACGTTGTGGAAACTGTGATAACTTTCTCATTCTGAAGGCTTATCTCTCATATTTATGCGTACTTTAATGTATTTTAATACGATGGCTTCATCCGTCCGTTGTCTTGAATGTTCTCTTTTCTGCACGGTGAGCTCGCCGAGGCTTTTTCTTTTTCTTAACTGGTTATACAGATGTAAAAAGTAGGTTCGACTTACAACTAATTTATTGGTGATTTTGGCGGAGACGAAGCCGAACGCCAGGATATACAGACACGGATGTTTCTCGAAGAGCTGGACAGCCGACTTCTTGTATATCATCATCGCCAAAATTATAACTGAACCAATATGTAAGACTGGAGAGAGGACGCTGGTTCCCTTCAGGACGGAGACACAAAAACAAAAGGACACAGAGGGTTAATGTCAGTGGACACAGAATCTCTATTATTATTATTAGTATTCGATCCAGAAGCATTTTAATACGACTGTGACGCTGCTCATGAATCAACTGGAGTTCTTACAGTTAAATGTTCAGGAACACAATATTTAGCAATGGCCGCTGTACTGCTGTCCCGTCTAATTTATAAAAATATCAAAAGGATAGCGTGTTGCGGCAAACAGACGCAGGCTCGCTACGAATTAAATATGTTTAGTTTCGATGAAAAACACAATGAATGTTAATCAACTACCGCTAATAAAATGTAGAAATGAGAAACATGCTGAAGGTCTAGTATAGATAGATGGATGGATGATGAAGATAGATAGATAGATAGATAGATAGATAAAGATAGATAGATAGATAGATAGATAGATAGATAGATAGATAGATAGATAAGATACATTTTTCGCTACAGCAGCATTTGTACATACAGGTAAAATCAATATATACAAAAAATAGAATAATAAGAAAAATGCACAATATATACAACAAATAGAATAATAATATTAAATTAACTAACAAAACGAAACAGTAGTGCAAAGATGTAGCCAACAACGGTGCTATAGTTGATTATATAGTACTAATGTTGTATTTATATATAAATCGGCCAGTATATTAGAGACAGGTTTCTTATTCACAAATAAAAAAAAACTGTTGTTGTCGCAAGATCTTTGAAGGAAGAGAAGAGAACAACAGATAAACATCGTCATTATTTGAGAAAAAAGTACCGGGAAAGTTACCAGTTGATGAAATATCTGTTGGCTCTATGTCGCTAACGTGACCTGCTAAACATCAGCCAGTAACCATGACGACACCAGAGACTGAGACCAGATCTGAGTTAACTACACAAACTGAGTAAAGACAAACTGTAGCTGTGTTCATTGACTAACACAGTAACAGTGTGAGCGATCGTACGGCTGTTTCTTTACTAAACTAAATAACTTTTCCCTCCTCGGTCGTAGAATATCCCCCCCCTCATTACTTTAGATATTTGTGCAGGTTTACGGCACTAAAACCCTTCTCTGTCACTCTGGTTGGTTTTCGACCGCCTGCACGTGCACACGCCTCACAATGACGACGTTTACGTGCACACTAATATTTCAACTATTGTGACAACTTTACAGATTTGATCCGGGTCACGTAAACAGTACATTCTGTTTGGATATTCCTAATTAGGCTTTATTCTGAGTGGAGCATTCTCTGATTAAGACATGTGGGCTGCACAGACATTATCTGGGTTTCAGGAGCAGTCTTTGGACATGTGCACAGCACATAATATGCATCTCAATTGGGCTTTTTTTTTTTTTTTTTTTTTTTTTTTTTATAAACCTCTATTTGTGTTTTTGGAGATGCTCACACATCTCAACGCCCACCTTGAAGAGGGCGGCTGAAGGAATGAAACAGGGAGGGTGTGTTCGCACCGATTACATAAATTAGAATCTGCACGGCTGCATGTAAACTGGAATATTTATTTTTTTACTACCCACGTAACCACGGCTACCAGGAATATTGTCTTTTACGGAATGAGGGAATATTTTGTGCACGTGAACGTGGTTAGTGAAGTCGCTTTAAAGCATTAATTTTCCAGACTTACTGCTATTGTGGATCCGTTTTTGCCCACTCCTCCCGTAAAAATAACTCTGAAGTAATTGGTGCAGGAGAAGATGGCTCCCAAGAAAGTGCAGATGGCAGGAACCATTTTCATCTGGATATTTAGGATCGGAATCTACGAATCAAGACATAAAAAATTAAAGAAATAATAAAAAAAAAAAAAAAAAAACACACTCAAATTAAAGAATAATACAACTCAAACGTTACATTAAAAGATGTGTTCATCATACTTCCAGCTGTGAGTACATCCACAATGAAAACATCACGCGTAACGTTAAGAGAATGGTAAATACATTCTTTGTATTCCTGATAACAATTACAGCGAAAAAGTCAAAACAAGAACGTTAGAGCAACATAACACAAAGATCATTACGTAATTAATTGCATCATCAGTCATCATTCAATCTCAATCTGTAGGAAGTAGAACCGATCACAATTACCAGTGACTGCCAAAAAGCAGATCCTCCCACGGCGGCCAGCAAATACATGATTATAATGAAGATTTGCACCTCAGTCACATCAATGCTGAGTGGGAGGAGAAAGCAGAGGGTTGACACAGTGAGGATTAGTGACGTCTACCCAGCGGCACACAGTCGCCCCGCGGCCTTCCTCCACAACGCTGAGGGGACGTTTCATTTGGAGGATTCAACGGGAGAGTAGCTGCATTTAAGGTTTACTCTTTAACAACCGGAGGAGACTCCAGGAAGACTCGCGGTCGTTTTGTAATGAGATACGGCGTGTTGTGCTAAGCTAGGCTAGGCTAGGTTACGCTAACCACAGAGACGTGAGCTTTAAAACACCAGACTGTCTGGATTTGTGTCAATTACGGCTGCAACTATCAAATACTTACATTAGCAACTAATTTAATTAAGAAATTTGTGAAATATTCCCAACAAACTTTCCCAAAGCAAAAGAGAAATTGTTTATTTTGTCCCGATGTAAAATTTCCGTTACATTTCCACAGCTTCTTATCCCCTAACATCCTACAAATATTCAGCAGGTGTCTCACGAGGCCTCGTCCTGGTTGCGTTCACACACACACACACACACACACACACACACACACACACACACACACACACACACACACACACACACACACACACACACACACACACACACTAATCTACCTGAAAGGCGCAGGTTAAATAAAAGCGCCAAATTACGCAATCTGCTGCTCACACTGTAAGAAATAAGGTCGTATTTAACGTCACTAATCAGAGCTTGGATCTGGTTTATTGAGTAGTTAGGAAGTTAAAAGTTCAGGAATAAAATATCTCTCAGGTGTAATGTGTTTGTTTGATTCCTACTAAGGGAGGGGGAATATTAAATACACATATTCCTACTTTTACGTTTCTTGAGTGAAATGGATGTTTTGTCTAACTTAGTAAAGTCAATTAAAATTAGATCCCATTTTAGAATTCGCCCGAAAACACGGGGAGTTTCGAGATCGAGTTCCCTTTTTCAACGCGCGTTGAAGCCACGCGGCTCCGCGGGAGGTCAGAGGTCGTTGTGGAAGCAGACGGCAGGCAGCCACGCCAATGCTGTGGTGTCAAATCTACACACAGAACACATCGACTTTGACTCCAGCGAGACGTCACACGTAACCAGGAGCTCAACCGCTCTTTGATCAATAAAGTCAACGAAATGCGTTTTTTTTCCAGATTCGATAATGAAAGAAAAACTTTAAAAATGTCCACCGGACGCGTTTCAGACTTCATGCAACCGCTCAATGTTTTAATGTTTATTTTTCAGCACTTCATGCTTCTAGTCTTTTTTTTTTTTTACTTAAACGAGTCACTGAATTTGGCAATATACTCGTTTGTCTTTTTGAATATCGAGTGACTTAATGAATCAATGCGAAAGTATAAGGATGATCGATACTTTGCACATTCCTGCATGAAACTTTACAGCTCTCTTATTTTAAAAACAGATGTATTGAACATATTCTTATTGTCTTGTTTTATTTATTCTATATTCATGTTTCTTGACTTTTATTTCTCTTTTCTCTTTGATTATTTCACTGTTATGCAACTAAACAGTCAAATTCCTCTTGCGTGAAAACGTACTCGTCAATAAACGTGATTCGGACGAATCGTTGGCTTCACAGATTCAGATTAAATCTTAATATCTTAAATCTTAAAGAACCCCAGAAACAACAAATAAAAGAAAAACCATGAAACACCACAGTCAAAGCGCTGAGAGGCAGTAAAGGAAAGGTCTGCGGTTGCATTTACTTATTTTTACATCAGATATTTCACGATTTAAATCATCACTCTGTTCATTTTATTCACTCAAAGTTATTCTACTACTACTGTGTTGTAAAAAAAAAAAAAGGGAAGACATAATAAGCTGTAGCTTCAGCACACACCTGATTCAGACTGCAGAGATCTTTCTGTTGTATGGAAGTATTGTTTTCAATAAATGCATTTAAATTTCAAGATAACATTAAATACTGATGCATTTTATATGCTTTTGTAGAAAAACATGTTTTAGATTCTAATTAGTTAAATGATGTTCTTGCTTGAAACATAAAGAACGAAACTAATAAAAAAAAAAACATCAAAACAACGAGAACGAGCAGCCTGGTTGACTCACATGCCGAAGCGCAGCGTTCCTGACACGTATGTCTGCCAGTGAGCACAGTAGAACATAAACATCCCGGCGAAGCAGCAGAAGAACATCCAGTCCGGGTTGGTGCCCATCTGCACCGCGATGCTGGTTCCCAACACCACGAACACTGCAGAGACCAACAGAAGAAGAGGGGAGGGGAGGGAGGGGGGGAGGGGTTAGATTCACTGAGCCGCAGAGGGACAAAGTCAGACGCGAGGAGGAAACTGACCCGTGGAGAGGGAGTCACAGCCGTGGTCAAACAGCTCGCCCAGCGGAGAGCTGCTATTGGTGCGTCTGGCCTGCTTCCCGTCGATGGCGTCCAGCGACTGGTAGATGAACAGGCCCACGGCACACAGCAGGTACGCCCAGAGGGGAGCCTGAAACAACACGGGCACAGCAGGGGGGGGGTCACTCCACCTCGACACACTAACGGCCGAGTCGGGTCGCTTCGAGGTCAGGTGACCCAGAAAGGCCGTTAGCGATGCAGAGAGAGAGAACAGTGCATATCACTATAATTAAAAGGGGCGATGTGAAGCGCCACGACGAGACAAAGCAGAGATCTTTTGATCAAACGTAACCACGGAAATCCTAAATTAAGGCACAATCTTAGAGCCCGATATGATCGATGCACCAGAATCTTAACACATTCCTTCACTGCCCAACAATGATGTCAACAGAGAGGAATAGAGCGGAAACAAGTGGCTTCAATAACCACAGATTAAGTCCCTGCACACTATTTTCTCTTTTTAGAAACATCTGAATGAAATTAATTTAAAGCTGCAGGGCAATTCAGTTAAATTCATTTTTCTAAAATGAAGTATTTTTATTTAAAACAAATGCACATTTCTCAAAAGGTTTCTGTTATGTATTGTATTTTTAAATCCAGCACTTATTTTACTTGAAATGAAAGAAGAACAAATCAACTATTATTGGAGTATATATTATTTATAATTCACCCAGTTGAATTTGAAAACTGACTATCAATATGTTGAGGTATTAGTCAATTGAACTTTATTTATTTGATTCGACAGTCACTCGTTGAGTACTAGGCTACTTCAACGTATATATATATATATATATATATTATATTATATTATATTATATTATATATATATATATATATATTATATATATATAATATGATATTATATATATATATTATATGATATATATATATATATATAATATTATATATATATATATATATATAATATGATATTATATATATATATATATATATATATATATATATATATATATATATAATATGATATTATATATATATATATATATATATGATATAATATATATATATATATATATATACATTATATATATATATATATATATATATATATATATATATATATATATATATATATATATATATATATATATATAATATAATATAATATAATATATCCATCCATCCATTTTCCTCCGCTTATCCGGGGTCGGGTCGCGGTGGCAGCAGGCCTAGCAGGCCGACCCAGGCTTCCCTCTCACCCGCAACACGCTCCAGCTCGTTCTGGGGGATCCCGAGGCGTTCCCAGGCCAGCTGGGAGATATAATCCCTCCAGCGTGTCCTGGGTCTTCCCCGGGGCCTCCTACCAGTTGGGCGTGCCTGGAAAACCTCTAACGGGAGGCGTCCAGGAGGCATCCTGATCAGATGCCCGAACCACCTCAGCTGACTCCTTTCGATACGAAGGAGTAGCGCCTCAACTCCAAGTTCCCTCCTGATGTCCGAGCTCCTTACCCTATCTCTAAGGCTGAGCCCGGCCACCCTACGAGCTCATCTCCTACCCTATCCTAAGGCTGAGCCCGGCCACCCTACAGAGGAAACTCATCTCCTTACCCTCTCTCTAAGGCTGAGCCCGGCCACCCTACGAGGAAACTCATCCCACCCACCAACACCCCACCCACAAAACCACCCACCCCCAACACCCCACCCACAAAACCACCCACCCCCAACCCCACCCACAAAACCACCCACCCCCCAACACCCCCACCCACAACCACCCACCCCAACACCCCACCACAAACCACCTACCCTCTCTCTAAGGCGAGCCGGCCACCCTACGAGGTAACTCATCTCTTACCCTCTCCTAAGGCTGAGCCCGCCACCCTACGGAGGAACTCACTCCTTACCCTCTCTCTAAGGCTGAGCCCGGCCACCCTACGGAGGAACTCATCTCCTTACCCTCTCTCTAAGGCTGAGCCCGGCCACCCTACGGAGGAAACTCACTCCTTACCCTCTCTCTAAGGCTGAGCCCGGCCACCCTACGGAGGAAACTCATCTCCTTACCCTCTCTCTAAGGCTGAGCCCGGCCACCCTACGGAGGAAACTCATCTCCTTACCCTATCTCTAAGGCTGAGCCCGGCCACCCTACGGAGGAAACTCATTTCGGCCGCTTGTATCCGAGACCTCGTTCTTTCGGTCCCAGAGTTCGTGACCATAGTGAGGGTCGAACGTAGACCGCCCAGTAAATTGAGAGCTTTGCCTTCCGGCTCAGCTCCTCTTCACCAAGACGGTCCGGTGCAGCGCCTGTTTTACTGCTGCAGCCGCACCATCCGCCGGTCGATCTCCCGCTCCATCTTACCCTCACTCGTGAACAAGACCCCGAGATACTTGAACTCCTTCGCTTGCGGCAGGCACTGCGTCCCCACCCGGAGGAGCAATCCACCGGTTTCCGGCAGAGCACCATGGCCTCGGATTTGGATGTGCTTACCCTCATCCCCGCCGCGTCACACTCGGCTGCAAATCGCCCCAGTGAATGCTGGAGGTCATGGTCCGAAGAGGCTAACAGGACCACATCATCTGCGAACAGCAGAGAGGCGATCCCGAGACCCCCGAACCCGACGTTCTCCTCCCCCCGGCTGCGCCTAGATATCCTGTCCATGAAAGTCCCGAACAGGACCGGTGATAAAGGGCAGCCCTGGCGGAGGCCAACACCCACCGGGAACGCGTCTGACTTATTGCCGAGAATACGAACACAGCTCCTACTGCAGTCGTACAGAGACCGGATGGCCCGTTGTAACGGGTCCGGCACCCCATACTCCCGCAGCACCCCCAACAAAAACCCCCGAGGGACCCGGTCTAAGGCCTTCTCCAAGTCCACAAAACACATGTAGACTGGTTGGGCAAACTCCCAGAGCCCCTCCAGTAGTCTTGCGAGGGTAAAGAGCTGGTCCACTGTTCCACGACCGGGACGGAATCCGCACTGCTCCTCTTGAATCCGAGGTTCGACAATCGGTCGGAGCCTCCTTTCCAGCACCCTGGCATACACATATATTATATTTATTTATATATTTATTTATATATATATATATATATATATATATATATATATATATATATATATATATATATATATATATTATATATATATATATATATATATATATATATATATATATATATAAAAATAAATACATACATATACATAAATATATATATATATATATATATATATATATATATATATATATATATATATATATTTATTTATTTATTTATATATTTATTTATTTTATATATATATATATATATATATATATATATATATATATATATAAAAATAAATAAATAAATAAAAATATATATATATATATATATATATATATATATATATATATATATATATATATATGGCACTAAATCAGACGTTACTGTGACGTTCTGGACCTTTGCATGAGGACATTTTCTCTAACTGGACCTCCGTGAATGTTAATTGAATACCGCTGGTCTCTATAATCAGGGGTCCCTTGCTGTGATCGAGATCCGGTTCCTGGAACTGCTCCATTATTAATCAGACGTCCCCGTAATCCGATATACCCAAAGCTGACTGCTGAGCTGTAGAGGCAGAAGCTCGGGGACACGACGACCCGGAGGAATAGCTAATTATAAACATACTGTCAATAAACAACAACATTTTCATACTTGCGAGACAAACTCAGTGGCAGAGGATCAAAAAAACAATCCTGCGTATTTTATATTTTATACATGAATTCATTGACATGGTGTTACGCACAGGTGAGCTGCTCCAAACATAATTTTCTATTTGTTTGTTCAGTTTTAAACCAGACCTTCATCTCCATTCTAATTTCCTAATATTTGATCAAATTCAAAAAAACAAAATGCAAATTCATATTGTCGATACTCTGCTGCTCCCGCTGTGTCAAAAATACAGCTTTATCAAGAATTAATTAAAATATATTCTCTTTTGGAGTTAAAGAAAAGACACAGATAAGCTACCATTTGAAAGAAATTCACAAAAATCTGCAGAAAGTTTTGATTTTCATCGACAGTTGCAGCTTAATACAGATGTTTAAAAAAAAAAAAAACAGCGATGTAGAAAGAACTGGAGTTACTGAGTGAATGAAAACATGAACTCTAGCGTGTTAGATATGTTTTAACTTGAAGACCGTCCGCTATAACGTTGCTTCAGAGTGATGACTGACCTGTTCAGTGGCGGTTGGACAATAATAAATGAGCACCAGGGTGGTGAAGACGTTGGTGGCCAGGCCGATGACGGTGATGAGGTTGGGGGCGATCCAGGAAGGGACTCGTCCCACCAACCATTCCCAGTAACGCTGCATCAGAGGCTCCAGCAAGGAGCGTCCAGCACTGCTGTACCTGCAGGGACGAACAGCAGCCAGGTGAGGACCGGCGGACTTCACTTATTATTAAGTACATTGTGATGGCACAACATTGGAGTCATGACAGGGCCTGGTTGAAGATTAATATGACTGTGGTTGACTTTTATTGGGCCTGAAAAGTTATAGTTTTTATACTAAAATAGCTATTGGAAAAATAAATTTCCATAATAACTCACATAATCAAACTTAAGCTGTAGCAAGTGACAGTTCAAGCACGGCTTCAATCTGCTACAGTAAAAAGTGTCACCTCCGCAGTGGATACTCAAGGTTAATTCTGTAAGTTTGCATAAGAACAAAAAGTAAATCCTGGTTGTTGTCTCGCTAACGTGCTCCCAGCTAGTCTGTACGTTTACACTTGAGCAAAGGCACACAGAAGAACAGCGCTCTGAATAGTTTGTGTATATTCAGAGCGCTCGGGAGAGGAATTTGTCTTTTTTTTCTGTTCAAAAAAGTTCAATGGCGTCAAAGCTAATCTTTTTCACCTCACATTCATTTCACACGGGTAGCAGGTAGCTCAGCAGACAGCTGGTGGGAAGAAACGACGGAATCTCCTGTTTAAACTTTACTCGTATCGTTGTTTTTAAATGGATCACCTTCAGGGCTCTGACCTGAGACCTCGCAGTCTGGCCTGTCAGTCTCGGGAGCTAACGTTAGCGCAAACCGCGACAGAGCAGAGCCATCGACAGTTTTTCCGTTTTGACCACAACTCAGCAGCTGTTATCAATAAATATAACTGTACGTTTAAATATTAAAGAGTTTTATTACGTAGAAAACAAATGTAGTATCTTCATTAATGTGAATTTACTTGATTCTATTCAAGTTGAAACAAGTTAAGTTTGTGAAAATACTCGGTACAATCAAACTG
This sequence comes from Ophiodon elongatus, assembly GCA_016806645.1. Taxonomy (NCBI): domain Eukaryota; kingdom Metazoa; phylum Chordata; class Actinopteri; order Perciformes; family Hexagrammidae; genus Ophiodon; species Ophiodon elongatus. The sequence continues at coordinate 94,608 of JACSYO010000998.1, read as the reverse complement.
TGCAGCCCACAAAAGCAGACCTGGACTTTAATCTGCAGAAAACAATCACCATGCAGTCAATAATGCCTGAAAAAAAAAGTAAACAGAAAGTAGATACTTTCCTTAAATGGTTCAGCCTCAACAGCAACTAAGCTTGACGATGTCACAAACACAGCAGAACCACATATGACGCTGCTCCACTGCTAAACCACAGAACTAGAAAAACTCTCTTTTCATACCATTCAATAACTCCAACTTTACTTCAGTTGGTCTCAGAGGACCCGAGTGTTACCTGTGCTCCTCCAGTCTCTTGAGCTGGTGTCGGGACAGGGGGGGTGAGGGCAGCTCGATCAGCCTGCGCAGCACTCCGGGGGCCAGCCAGCAGGCGGCCTCCATGCCCATGCCCTGGCCGGGGTCCTTGTCCCGGCCAAGGCTTCGGCGAGAACGCAGGCCCCCACTTTGCTGCTGCTGCCCCGTCGCACTCATGGAGCCCTGCTGCCTGCTGCTCTGGTCCCCGATGGCTCTGCCTCTGCCTCTGCCACTGTCCTGCCGGAGGGGCTAAAGATCCACAGTGGGGCTGGATGAGGCTGGACAAAACCTAGGAACAAGAGCCCAAATATCACAATACTGTCCTGTGAAAATATCACAATACACTGCATGGACACAGACTCACAAAACCCATGAAGCATTTTACTAAAGCTGGAACCAGTGATTATTTTCATTATTGTCCAATCTGATGATTGTTTTCTCAGTTTATCTATTTCTTTGTTAATCATTTGGTTTATAAAATCTCACAAAACTGAGAGAAATGTCACAGCAAATCTTCACAATGGAAGAAAATTTGCATCAAAATGAACTTTAAGTACAAAAAGTAAAAGTACACAATATACAGGATGGCCAATTTCATATTAATGTATATCATATTATTGAATAATAATTATTGATGTGTTCTTATGTAGATTTAATGTTGCAGTTTTTTTACAATATCTACTGATCAATAAAGTCCAAAAGGAATGCACATAGAAATAAATAGCAATACAACCTTAAATCAAAGGGAAAGGTTGAGACTGAAGCTTAAGCATATCAACTCTTTCTCCATTCTTATGAGCAGCCCTTTCACTACCAGGTCAAGGTTATACAAAAGTAAAACAACGCAAAGATAGAAAACAAAAATCAAAACGTTTCAAATACAATAATAAATCACACCTCATATATTTTATATGTTTACCACCTTATTTTAAAACATTTTTTTTAATTGCAAAGTGAACGACACATGCTTAATTCCTTTGTCACAGACAATCCATAAAAAGTATTTTGATTTATACTTGAGTAAATGTACTCGTTACATGCCACCACTGTCAAGAGGAAACCCAAATAGTCCTAAATTGAAGTGTCACACGTGTTATTGTTGGTACCCTTGAGTGTATCAGCACCGACCGTATGACAGAAGACACCGCTACGTGCAGACGTCCACAGGGTTTAATCAGATAACCGCACAGACCAGACACAGTGGCACAGATCCCCTCGATCGTCCGTGTTGTTGAACTATTTTCTTGTGACTGTCAGCGACACACGAGCTCCTGACGACAGCAAAACAACAACCTGCTAATGCTGCTCGCTAGCTAAGCTAGCTGGGCTGCCCGCTAGGGAAGACTTCGAGTCAGCGGGGAAGTTTCAAGTCCCCTTGTTGTCACTTCTTCTTCATTCCCAAGCCGAATTAACCCCCATCGCCCATTAAATATACTGATGAAGTCCGAGTGTGTCATCGACGCCTCACGTGGTGGTGAAGGCTACTTTAAGTTAGCTTAATTAGCCGGCTAACCCTGGAGGCAGCTAGCTAGCTGACGGATGTGACTGACCTGGCCGGTTAAAGGACGAGAGCCGCGGACGCTCCGGGGGGCGGTGAGGGCGCTTCGAACCGGCGGGCGGGACCCCTCTGTGGGCGGCGAGTGTTAGGAGTTGCTCCCTATGACAGTCGGACCACCGCGGGGGACGTCGGCAGCTGGAGGTGGATCACCGCGACCGGTGACTGTCACTGTGGTTGTCACAGCCAGCGAGTTCTCGTTCGTTCACGTTAGCCATCGCGGAAGTCTCGCGTTGTTTTGTCGGAGACGACGGTTTGCTCTGAGTCGAGTCTCCCCGGGTTACGAGCTGCGTTTCAAACTGCATACTATTTTTATTTTTTATTTTTACATGCTGTTTTTTCTTTTCTTTTTAAAGTAATATTAAATATTTACACAGCTGTAAAATTATTAATTAATTTAATTTAATTAGCTCGGGCAATCGTGAACGCAAGTTGCCAGGTCTCGCGAGAGTTGGGTTGCTGAGCGAGAGAATACCTGGAACGTTATTTTGCACATTTTTTAATCAAAGTGAAAGTTGGTTTCCCATTATAAGGGATTACTTTGCATTATTTTTTTATTTTTATAATTATGACACCACATCAAATCTTAAATCTCCAACGGATCTGTATTTTTATTACATTCATGTAGGCATCGTGCATAGCAACATGAAAAAAAAACGTTTCTCCCATAAATAAAGACACTGTAATTATTGATGAAAGCACTAAACAAGAAGGCTGCCGTCCTCGTGAAAACATCCACATCTGAGTTAAAATCATTGACCTACCAAACTTCCACCAATCTGGTTCGCCAGCAATAAACGTAACAAATTCTGCTAAGAAGGCCAGTGTTAGCCAATCAGAGGCCGAGTAGGGCGGATTGGACTACCACAAATAACGGGCCACGTAACTGTAAAAGAGGTAATTTGGCACTTCAACGTTTCCTCTTGCATTCTCATTGCTAGCATTGTTGGTTAAGCTACCCCAAGGTCGCCTATAAGGTCAAGAATGTGACGTCACAGTCGGGTTCTAGTGTTTTGCTAGATAAATAGATTTTAAACCCTTGGAGACATTTGGACACGTCTGCGATGGACACAACGATGGACACAAAGAATTATTTATTATTATTATCATTATGTACACAGAGGTTCCATGTGAGCGCATTAAAGCGATGTTAGGCCTCTCTGTCTTGCTGTTGACTCAGGTAGGGATTAAAGAAGTCTCTCAGGAGGCTCTGCACCCGAGGGGGCTGGGGGTTCCCAGCAGCAGGGACCAGCGCTGGATTCAGAGCCAGGTTCAGGACCTTTGTTGGGTTGAACTCAGCGGACCGATCTTGGGCAGTGTGGAGACCCTCGATGGCGCTGGACAGCCAGATGAGTCTCTTCAGACTCTGGATGTTTCGGCCGCGGTCGTGCATCAGCTGGTGTTCGGTCACAGCTCGGCGGCTGCAGGGAGGAGAGAGACCGGTGAGAGTCATCCAAATATAGAGTCGGATTCAAACACACATGTTCAAAAACACAACAACAAAAAAATAATATTATTATTTATTGCAATAACGCTATACAATAAATCACCTCTGGCCAAATCAACCACTCAACTACAGCACCGTTGTTTGTTTGTTGGCTACATCTTTGCACTACTGTTTCGTTTTGTTAATTAATTTAATTTAATATTATTATTATTCTATTCTATTTCTTGTATATATTGTGCATTTTTCTTATTTTCTTATTATTCTATTCTATTTTTTGTATATATAGTTTTTACCTGTATGCACAAATGCTGCTGCTGTAGCGATTTGTTCCCCTTGTGGGATTAATAAAGTATCTATCTATCTTTCTATCTATCACTATCAAACATTTTCCCACTGCTACTTTTATTAAGTTAGTTCACATTTTGCGATTAAAAATCGTTCAGTTCTTTGCACCGTGTCAAAATGATAGAATTAGGCGTGTCACCTCTCGTTTTGTTGACACCGGCTGGTTGTGAAGACAACGAGGAGCATGACAGCGAGCCACTGCACGGGCCTGAGTGACATCTGCATCTTCTGCAAGAGAAACAACAGCGAGACACTGAAGAGAAGAGACACATCGACGAGCGACTCCTCCTCACTCGCTTGTGACCCGTTCAAAGACAATACATTTTTCTTTTGCTGTATTTAAATAACTTTTCAATTCATTTTTCACAGATCAAAATCACAAATTTGCCTCAGAGGGCTTTAAAATCTGTACAGCATATACGACATCCTCTGTCCTTTGACCCTTGTCCCTTCTGAAGAAGTGAAATCACCAACAAAAAAAGAGCAAAGATTTGAGGAAAGTCAGGAAAATAAAAATACATTTACAAATAAGTGCATTTAAAAAATGAACTCCTTACAAATTTCTTGACTCACATGTTCATCCATTTCTTCCTCAGAGTTGTCCTTAAGTAACAATGACACACTCAACTTGACTGTTCAGAGCCTAAAAAAGGATGAATATCATCCTCCAGTGGATGTAAATATACTGAATCTGCAACAAAAAAAAGCCACACACATGTTTTTAAAAGTTTAAACTTCTTCCACGGCGCTAAAGCTCGCAGATCAGATGTTTTGTGTTGACGTTTGATGTTTTTTTTATCTGCAAATAAAAAGTGCAATCTTTATTTCAAGTTAGATTTTTTTTTTGATCCAAACCAAATTAAAAGTTTGGACAATTTTCTACCTTTGCTCTGGACATTTTTCTTTTTAAATAAAATAATGTTAAATGTAAAAAGGTCGCGCGGTTCTTGAAAGCAGGCGTGACGGTGGACGACCAATCAGAGGCGTCTTCCGCGGGGCACGCAGAGAAAGGCATTGTGGGTAAGTGGATCTGAGTAAACTGATCGAAAGCAGGAAAGAAAAAGAAAAAAACACGTGACAATGAAAACAAACGTCTTTGAATGAACTTTGTTTGTGTGTTCGCTTCCATTCAGGAGAACAGAAGGATTTCACATAACAACAATGTGTAAATTAATTAAAAAAATAAATCACACGCAGCGATAAAGTCAGACATTTATGACTTAAACGAGAAAAATGTTATCGCCTGAGAGAATCACAAAGCAGTTTGTTCCTCACAGACAAAGACGTTGCACATTAATCATCACATTTACAGAAGTAACTCTCAACAGAATATGGGAGAAAAAAAAACAGAGAATACAGAAGTGAAACTGAAAAAACAAAACAAAAATAAATCACAATCTCACGCACACGCACACGCACACGCACACGCACGCGCACACGCACACGCACACAACGTCTCGGTTAAGTGATGCTCTCTCTACTCACATCGCCCTTGTCGGTGACAGCAGCTCCTCTAACGATCAGACACTGGACTGACTTCAGGTTCGACCTCCAGACCTTTTTATAAAGCCCCCTGAGACACACACACACACACACACACACACACACACACACACACACACATACACACACACACACACACTCGTCTCTCTGACATGTTATTTTTTTTTGTCTCTGTGGAGTAAAAAAGAATCAAACATTTTCCGGGTGAGTTTGTGAGGATACAATCCCCCAAACAGCCTCCTGCAGGAGGTTTACAGAGATACTCTTTACATAATCAGGTGTTTTTGAAAAGGAGGATGAAATTCAATTGAGGGATTATCATTTTTCTATTTTCTGGTCTAATCCGCCTCGTTCCTCTCGGAGAGATTCGGGCGTCTGACAAAGAGGAATTTATAAAAATGGGTTTTTATTGACGTTTGAGGGTTCAGACACACGGAGGATAAACTGAACGTCAGCACACTGTCAGCTCAGGTTCAGACTTTTGGGAACAGTTTCTGTGACGCCAATGTCTGTAATGCACCATAAACATACTTATAATTATAATGCATTATGATCACTGCGTGATTATAGCTGCACGCAATCATAAAACATCCACAATTATAACTTATTATGAAACATTTTAGACTTATAAGGTCAATAATCATAATACTTTACAATTGCTGGTCATAGTTGTAATGTATTATAATCAATTCATCCATTCATTATAATGTGATCATAAGTTACTCTATAAGTGGTCATTGTTTGCTTTAAATAAACATTAATTTGACAAAGTTTTGTTACTTCTAATCTTTTTCTAATGCATTATAATCACGTTATGATGCATTATAATGTTATTACAAGTCACTCTAAGTCACTTGTCATTGTTTATTTTAGGTGAAGTAAACATCAATTTTACAACTCTTTAGATAGATTTAATGATATTTAAATCAAACAATGACCACTTAAAGAAACTTATAATCACATTATAATGCATCATAACGTGATTATAATATTATATAATATTACAACTATGATCCTTGTAAAAACAATTAGACAGAGTGAACAGTAATTATGAAGTATTCTGATACTTGACCTCGTAGGTAATTATAAAATGCTTTCCAATGAGTTATGATTACTGTAATAGAGCATTGTTAATATTTAGGAGCGCCTTTAACTATGATTACAGGACTATAAGTATGTTAATGACGCATTCTAGACATTGACGTCATGAACAAACTTTTCTGGGCTCAGAGTTGCGTCTGCAGTGGAGATGCTTGTTGCCTGGAGCTCCTCTCCGGCTCCTCCACATTAAACCCACCGCCTCCATCACTAATGAACCTCCGGTGAACTGGAGTCTCCGGTTGCCGCGGTGTCATCACAGTCACCGTTAGAAACTCAGTCGTCTTGACAACACCTTCCAGGATTCGTTTCCCTCCGCGATGAATGTGGGCTGCCGCCAGAGGCTCGTGGGCGGAGGAGAGGTGATTTAATCCATTAGAGAGCGAACGAAGGCGGAGGGAAGGAAGTCAAAGACAAATGGCGATGGACAGAGAAGAAGGAGAGAGAAGAGGTGAGAGTGAGAAGAAGGAGAGAGAAGAGGTGAGAGTGGGAAGGAGAGAGAAGAGGTGAGAGTGAGATGAAGGAGAGAGAAGAGGTGAGACAGAGAAGAAGGAGAGAGAAGAGGTGAGACAGAGAAGAAGGAGAGAGAAGAGGTGAGACTGAGATGAAGGAGAGAGAAGAGGTGAGAGTGAGATGAAGGAGAGAGAAGAGAGGTGAGAGTGAGAAGAAGGAGAGAGAAGAGAGGTGAGAGTGAGAAGAAGGAGAGAGAGAAGAGGTGAGAGTGAGAAGAAGGAGAGAGAGAAGAGGTAAGACTGAGAAGAAGAAGAGAGAAGAGGTGAGAGTGAGAAGAAGGAGAGAGAGAAGAGGTGAGACAGAGAAGAAAGAGAGAGAGGAGAGGTGAGAGTGAGAAGAAGGAGAGAGAGAAGAGGTGAGAGTGAGAAGAAGGAGAGAGAAGAGGTGAGACTGAGATGAAGGAGAGAGAAGAGAGGTGAGAGTGAGAAGAAGGAGAGAGAGAAGAGGTGAGAGTGAGAAGAAGGAGAGAGAAGAGGTGAGAGTGAGAAGAAGGAGAGAGAGAAGAGGTGAGAGTGAGAAGAAGGAGAGAAAAGAGGTGAGACTGAGAAGAAGGAGAGAGAAGAAACTAATCAGCAGATGGAGGGAATTATTTCTCACAGCAGAAATCACAGGGCCCGATACAGAACTTCTACTTCTCTCTCTCTCTCTCTCTCTCTCTCTCTCTCTCTCTCTCTCTCTCTCTCTCTCTCTCTATATATATATATATATATATATATATATATATATATATATATATATACACATTGTATTACTGGATTATAATGATTAATGCTTAATGTGTTCATCACTTTGATGTTGCAGTGAGGCTGGAAATCATTTTAATTGTGTTATAAACTGCTAGGTGGCTTAAACTATATTAATATATCATACTTTATTTGCAGATTTGACATTTTGTTTCAATTATATAAACCTGCAAAGTTACTGCAAACTAAAGTTTTAAAATAAATGTCGTGGAGTAAAAAAAAAATCATAAAATTCTCAAGTAAAGTACAGGTACCTCCACACTGTATCTAACCTCAGCACTTGAGTAAATGTTTTTAGTTACACTCCATCACGATTGTCTATAGCAGCTAAATGTATTTTTACACTTCAGTTGACTCCAATTTATTTCATCCTTATTATACATAATGAATGAAGATATCAGGTTGTTGTTAATTTCCCATGTTGATTGCTAGAAGCCTCTCCACACACGCAGGTGTTCCCTCATGTTACCGGCCTCACTCACCGAGTCGAATAATATGAGAGGACTCTGTGTGGTGTCTTTAAAACTTGAGCTTTTGTTCCTCACAATCAATGTGCTCCTTCAAATTAAAGCTGCATGAAAAAAAAGGACAACTGTTCTGTTTGAAGAGCAATGAAATCGCCTAATACGTGTAAATACAGATGTATTTAACACATTAAAACAGGTATAAGTATATGCGCGTCGCATAATTAATAACGTGAACTGTAAAATAAGAAATCAAAAGTATCAGTATGTGATTACATAACTCTCATGTTGATAGTTTTCAACTAGTCTAAATACAACAACTGCATAAAGAATTCCTGAAATTGAGTTATGACTTTTGATTTTTTGTTAGTTTTAGTTGCATCTGATGGATTCAGATTGTAAACGTACACACGACGGACTCACAGCAGGTCATTCAGTGTTAAACGTTCACTCTCTTACAGATGTATGAGAGCTGAATTAAATTACTGCAAATGCAAACACAACATTTCTGAACAAATTATAACTTTGTTGCAGAGGGTTTTTAAAAGCACCTTCTATCCCGAGAGCCTTAAGTTAGAGAAGGAAGAAACTCCACACACAAAAAAAACCCTTCAGCCTTTCCTGTTTGTTGATCTCAGGGTGGAATCTCTGCCTTTTTGCAGACGATGCAGTTGTATTCATTCAAAACACGGTGGCAGTTTGCAGCTGACTTTGAGACGGCAGTCTGTCCGTCTGTCTAAATACCGTCTGCTATGCTAATGTTAGCTTGTTGACCTGCTGAAGTGACCCGCTTGAGGTCACCAATTTGTAAACAAGCAACAAACAACAAGGAAACTCGCTGCCTTTGACTTCATAGGTCGACTTCTGCTGTTTCTGTGGTGAAGGATTCATTTCAGCTGCGGGAGAACAAACTGTTTGCATCAAGAGATAATAGATTTATTTCATTCATCGAGTGTAAAGTGTGCAGAGGGGTAGGTGGTGCTAGAGGGGTCGGTGGTGCTAGAGGTTAGGTGGTGCTAGAGGGGTCGGTGGTGCTAGAGGGGTCAGTGGTGCTAGAGGGGTAGGTGGTGCTAGAGGGGTAGGTGGTACTAGAGGGGTCGGTGGTGTTAGAGGGGTCGGTGTTGCTAGAGGGGTCGGTGGTGCCAGAGGGGTAGGTGGTGCTAGAGGGGTCGGTGGTGCTAGAGGGGTATAGTGGTGCTACAGGGGTATAGTGGTGCTAGAGGGGTAGGTGGTGCTAGAGGGGCAGGTGGTGCTAGAAGGGTCGGTGGTGTTAGAGGGGTCGGTGGTGCTAGAGGGGTCGGTGGTGCTAGAGGGGCAGGTGGTGCTAGAGGGGTCGGTGGTGCTACTGGCATTAAGTCTGTTTTTACCAAGTAAAGTGCCTTGAGTACCTTTTAAAGCGCTACACAAATATGTATTATTATTATTATTATTATTAAGGGACTGATATAACTGTCCAATAAGTCATCACTTCATCATTTTATCATTTTGTGGGAAATTGTCATAATTAGAATATGAATTCTTGAGTCATGGCACATTTTTTGAAATTCCTTCCAGGCGTTCCTGAGATATCCCGTTCAACGGAAAGGTGACGGTGACCTTTGACCTTTGACCACATAAATCTAATCAGTTCATCGATGAGGACGTTTGTTTCTGAGTTATCTCACAAGACGGACGACAACAACCAGAAAACATAATAAAAGTCACAAAGTGTGAAAACTTGACAAAAATGCATAAAAGTAAATCTCCTGTCGACTGTCGACTTTTAACAACCAGCTTGTATTTATATTGTAAATCAATGCGTTTGCAGTTTAAATGCATCGTTTACTGTCCAGTGTTTGTTTGAAGAAATCCAAAGCATCAAATGATGATAACTTTTTCAACCATGCGCCGATTGATAGGCCTGAAGACATTTCACTCATGTTTGATTAATAATGTGATGATAATGTTTACGGGGATATTTCGGGCCATAATAATCGTGACCCTTGTTGGAATGAAAGCGGGCACTTGCAAGTCAAATACCCCAGATATGATGAGATATTGACACGGAGACAATATGTTCTAAATTGTCCGTCTGGTTTCATATGATCCGGGTATCTTCAGCTTCAGAGTCTTGTTCTCTCTGTTCTCCGGCTTTTCTTCGTCTCGTCGGGCTGCGGCTCCATATCTTGGAAAGATGACACGTTGAAATGTGTTTTGATAATAACAATAAAATAGTTTATCATGGATACACATATAACTAGTATTGTCAGCAATATGTCGGTAAGTACATTTGCTGTACTTGATCCCATCTAAGAGTCAACCATAGACCTTTGCAGGGGACTCCCCCTTGGCTTTGGGTCGGGGTCATCTGTACCCTTTGACCCCCCCCTGGCATGCCATTCAATCAACAGCTGTGCATAATAAATTAATTTGTATTCCTGAGTATTGGGCAATGATACTCTGCTGAGTGGGTTGCTCTCCATTTGGCTTGGGAAGGAGGAGGATCAGTAGGTTTAGAGGACCGTCAGTTAAGAAGGAGCTGAAGAATCTGAAGCTCTTGATTTACAAATCTCATCCACATTAACGGCTAAGACACTGAGAGTCACAGAGTCAAGAATTTCAGCATTTAAAGGACTAAAATCTGTGACATTCAGTCAAAGGAGATCAATGAGCTCAATGTCCATCAAGTTGTTATTTACTGCCTTCAGCCTGGTTAATTTACAGAATCAAATGTCATCATTGTACCTTTTCATCCATTACACCATCGGGTGTAAGGCAGCAAGTGTCCACGTGGTGGCAGTGTTGCACTGAGCAGCTGAGGACTTCTGGGGAAGAAGGTTTGAGCTGCAGGAGACTTAAACACATGTGTCTGATGTGTAAAATACTGATTGGTAGCGCCCCCTAGAGGTGGAAGTGTTCATTACAGCCGCTATTTTCAAAGAGTCTCACCAGGAACAGAGCTTAAGATGACACGTTTGACCTGACAATGGCTCCAAAGGAAAGGTCATGGGGTCATTAACATCTTAAGGTCCAATTGGTGCCTTGATATCGAGACCTGACCCAGAACCAGAACCTGAACCAGAACCAGAACCAGGCCGGGTCCTTACGATATTTAGTCTAATCAGGTCTGTTTTTTTAATCGGGTCTATTTATCCTCGAGTCTGTTTTATTTTAATCTGACTGTCCCCAGATCGTTTTTAATCACATCAATCTTTACAGTTCAAGTTCTGGAAGATTAAAACATATTATATATATATATATATATATATATATATATATATATATGTATGTATAAAGCTTATCTGACACTTGTATTAATCTGTGTGGCCGAAACGTCGAGCTCAGTGTGCGGCCATCTTCTTTTTAACATGTGACCGACCCCTTTGTCTTTGGAGTGCGTTCACCAGACAACTCTTGCATGACCTTTACAGCTAAACCATATTAACTCATGACCTTTTATCAAAAGGTTGCATGTGTCATCTGTCATCTGTCACTTAAATCAAACAGTGATGCTCCCTCCACATATTTAATTTGAATACCTTTTTCAGTCATAAAGAGGTAAAAAAATATCCAGAATCTTTATAAGAAAAAGCTGAAATTTGGGAAAAGTCGGATATACCTATAGTCCCCGTTGGTTTTGGTCTTAGCATTGGATTTGTTAAGAATGAGGAATATCACCAGACTTAAACCTTAAAGTGGACATATCATGAAAAACTCTGGAGTTTCTACCAATCCACAAACTGTGAATTAAGAAAACCCAGTCAGATCTTTGTTGTTTGATTGTCTCAGCAAGCCAATTAGAAGCGGCTCGTCTATATATACGTCTCATGCAGGCTCATTAAAATATACCGCCACAATCTGAGTGTCTCCACCCACGGCTTGAAAACTATCGCTGCAGAGATGCGTCGTATTTCTATCGCGATGCCAATCAGAGCTCTTAAAGGGACAGGCGCTAAAACTGAGCATTTCAGACAGAAGGTGAATACAGGTATATTCAGACAGTATGAGAACAATTAAGTGTTTCTTTTTTTACATTAAAGCACGTAAACATATTCTGGTAGAAACCCAGAATACAAGCATGAACCTGAGAATGAGCTCAATGTGTCCCCTTTAATCCTTCATTATAATATCCTGAAGCTCCTCTCCTCATGGACAAGAAGTCTAAACATATTTAAACAGTTGACTAAAGTATTCTGAGATTTCCAGTTCAAAGTGCAATGTTAATAATGTATGAGTTGTTACGATCTTTCCTCTCCCAGAAGCTATTCATTCAGTACGTAAAAGAACAAATCTAGATAAGTAAATAAAAAATATGAAAAAAAACAAATCACAAATTGACACTGATTTATTTCAAATTCCAATGGCTTTATTTTATGTATATAGATTTGTATATATTTATATATATTTATATATATTATATATATACTTATATCACAACTTTTACTCAGTTGCTTGATTATCATCTTTTGTTCAGCTTAAGTTCAAACGACATGACACTAAGACCAAGGCATTCCACATGATCATATCTTACAAAAGAGTAAAGAAAACAACATGACACACACACGCACACACACACACACGCGCACACACACACACACACACGCACGCACACACACATACATACATCAATGTACAGGTATCGTGGTTCTGTTTGTAGAAAGAACTGCAAAATAAAAAGCAGATAAAGAGACGAGAGACGAGCGGAGTGAGAGAGTGAGGGAGAGAAAGGGAGAAACCAGATGAACCACTGGAGCCAAACTGGAGGATTCTGTTGCATAGATTGAAGCAAACAGGAGGAGGATGTTTGATCGGAACGGACAGGATGAGAGGGACACACACACACACACACACACACACACACACACACACACGCACACACACACACACACACACACAGACGCACACATGCACACACTTAGGGAAGCACAGGAAGTTTTATTTTGTCTCCCAAACAAAATCACCGCGAGGCCCAGAATCTGCCGGACAGGACGACCGAAGGTCACGGAGGTCGAGGTCGAGAGCCTCACGATGCCGCGAGAGGAAAAGTCAGAGAATCACCAAAGTCGGAGGGATTCGTCCTCTGGGGAGCACGAACGTCTGCACGAAATTTAATGACGATCTGTCAAATAGTCGTTGAGATATTTGAGTCTGGAGCAAAGAAATATTTTGACTACTTTGATGCCAAATACAAGTAAATAAAGGCTTTGAGACAACATTCAGACCTCCGTGTTGGGGAATGAACTGTATACTGTACAAACTGTAAATGTACAGAAAACATAAACTGTAAATGAACCAATAGTGGAATAAATAAAAGGATAATAACTTGGATTCATGGTCTCGCGTGTTTCTTGAATCCTGGCTCGACACACTCGCTGCACTTCAACGTGACCACGAAGTCCAACATTCATTCAAAAACTCAATAAATACATTTATGTTATGTTTTACAGATTTCTAATTTGAAGAGAACTGTTGCGTTACGATGAAGTCAGGAAGTTTGTATCCAACAGATAAAATGTATAACTCCCAACATGCCACATCCTGTTGAGATCTATTTCTACATTGTTCAGGTGTAGAAATAGAAATCTAAAAAAGATGTTGTGGCCTTTTTAGACTTTTACATCACGACGAGATTAAAACCCAGAGGACTTTTATTTAAATTTTATTTTTAATAGACAGTGAATCGTTTGAGTCCTCAGACACAACAACGCGGCTCTCGGCCTGATCGATAAAGTCTGTTTGAACACATGAATAAGGAAACATGTTTTTATTTTATAAAGATCACGTAAATTGGGCTTTTAAAGAATTGTAATAAGCAGGATATTTTTCACTAAATGCTAAAACAATTAGTCAAAACAGGTGTTAATTTTCTTTCAATCAATTAATCTGCAACTGTTTTGAGTTCAGCTTCTCAAACGCGAGGATTTGTTGTTTTTATTCGTCACATACGAAGATAAGCTTCGGGTTTTTTTTTTTAACACACGGAGGCTTTTCGCCACAAAAACTATATATTGATCGAATCAGAAGAATAATCAACATTAAAATTAATTCCTGGTTGCAGCCAAACGAACCGCAGCTGAAACATAAACGTGTCGGTGCACAAACTAAACTTTCTAAAAGGAAAATTGCCTCTCAGCCGACATATTGATACACATACTGATTTATCTGTGAGAAATAAACACGATCAGACATTTTTTCTTTCAGGTGAGCAACAAACTCCATTATCCTCCGTTGGACCGGCGGAGAGAAGCAGGAGGATAATGGATCATGGGGGTCAATGGGGGTCAATGGAGGATCAATGGGGGTCAATGGGAATCAATGGAGGTCAATGGGTGAGATGATGACACCCACATAGCAGAAGCCCACCTGAAGGTTTCTGTCATCGTCTCCCTCCTCCTCTCACTGCACAGATGGGTGGGTGATGCGTTCAGGGGGGATCTGTAAATCTCAGTGTTTGTTTGTTTGTTTGTTTGTTTGTTTGTATGCGTGTTTTGAGGACGGGAGGATGAGACGGTGAAGGATGAGCCGACAGATCCGTTACAAGTTATTCAGTTTCTGGATAACGAGGATAATGAGACGATGGAAACAAAAAAAAAAAGAAAAAAAAAAAAAAAGAAGAAGAAGAATCTTCCGTCTTTCATCAATCCATCCATCAGAAGTCACACAGTTTTAATTTCCTCAGTGTGTTTCACCTCACAGTGCAAATACAGGAATGTGTGTGTGTGTGTGTGTGTGTGTCTGCATGTGAGTTTGTGTAATGTTGCATGTGTTTGGGGGAGTGTATTTGAGATTAATTTGGTAAAAACAAGTCAACATTTTTGGGATGTTTCATTCCATACTAAAACATGCAGAACACAGAACATTGAACACATATACTGAACAGTTATTTTATCCAAATGCAGTTTCTCTTTTTGTTTTTATATATATATATATTTATATATATATATATATATATATCTTTTCGCACAGAGTGGCTTTAGGCTACACAGAACACGACAGAACCAATCGCACCAGGTTGGACATATTGCTTTAAACCACCAAGTTTTTGTATATATGTCATGCATGCCACATAGATGATATTATGTTTATACAAAAATAACACCAACAGCCTATTACTGTGTATCATAGTAATTACAGAAAACAAATCTTTTTCAGTCTTTTTTGCAGTGAAGTTCAACTGAGAAACCATATACATATACATATCTATGTATTTGTATCCAATATATACACAAACACACACACACGTGTATATATATATATATACTAGGTATAAATATATAGATAATATATAAATATATAGATATATGCGTTGAGTGGTTATGACTTTTCCAACTGTGATATTCCAGTTTGTTGAACCATTCTTTTTTTGTGATTGTTGAAGTGGATGTGAAAGGTTCTCCAAAGAAAGAATTCCTTAAGATCCGACAACAGGAAGCTGTTCTGAGAAAAAGGCAGTGCTCTGAGGAGGAAGCAGTCCAAATGTAACCACGACCGGATAAGAGGCGAGTTCCTTTTTTCCACGCAGAAGTCCGGCTGGAGAACTGAGATCTTCTGGACTCTGCGTCTCTGATGGCGGGCCTGTACTGGGCACCTGGTGTGAGATATGAGGGCAACCAGTCCAACCGACGGCCACAGGAAGGCCATGGCAAGAGCAGAGGGACAATCTTATCCAGGTGGCATGGAGGGAGGGAAGGGGAGGGGTGGGGGTGGGGGGGAGGTGGGGGTGGGGGTGTGTGTGTGGGGGGGGGAGGGTTATGTGACTGCAAACTTTCTAAAAACAAACTTGTGCAGAAGAAGAAAATAAACGACTTTGGCAGAACATCCTTAAAGCTTTGCTGGATGATGATTGGCTGATCCCCCCCCCCGCCCCTCCCCCTCCCCCCTCCCACTTCCTGTCACCCGACACAGACAGCAGGTACACTTCATCCCCTTATATGACAATATTTACATTGTACTGACTGTAGGAGCACAGCTGTTCTGTCAGATTCAGCAGGTGAAGCCAAAAGCAAAGAGGAAACCGGCAGGAAGAGGAAGTGATGTCACGAGCGCGTCCAACAGTCCCGCTCTCTTCCCGAGGAATGTGTCCGACGTCGGTGGTGGTGGGGAAATGGCAACGACGTCTACGATTGCAGCTGTGTCCCGTCTCAGGCTCCGCCTCCTTTAACGTCCAAATTTCATGATCAAATAAAAAAAAAAAAAAAAAAAAAGTGGCGTCCTCTTGTTCTTTGGCCTGAATTTAGACGACTCAACCTGAGGTCCGGGGGCCGTCCGGGGCCGCCCAGAGCCGGTTTGGGTCCCTAGTCTTGATTAGACCCCCCCGCACCCCCCTCCCGTATGCAAACATGTACAGCAGTCAACGATGACACGAGACCAACATTCAAATGAACAAAAACGGTTTGGCTGTGAAATGCAAAAAAAAAAATAAAAAAAAATACCCAAATTAAAACTTCCGACATGATTTCGTCATGGCAACAACCCCAAAAACGTAAAAAGGTAAAAGGTATTACAGCTGCTGGTCACAGTAATGAATAGCATCTTTAAATACTGAAATGACATCGACAGAGGAACTCAGAGAGAGTTGATGTTGTTTGGGGGGGGTTCTCATGGGGGGGATGGGGGGGGGGGTTCTCATGGGAGGGGGGGGGGGGGGTTCTCAACTGGGTTCTAGCAACCGAGACCGGAGACCGGACCCGAGACGAGCGGGTTAGTCTCATCGGGTCTGAGGGCGGTTTCTCAAGCCATCGTCTGGTCCGGATCGGAGACGTTGATTTCACGTCTGGTCTGTTTTCTATCTCGTCTGGTTCGGTGATTAAAGCAGAACAAATGAAACATTATTACATCATTAAGACCTTTTTTTGTTTTGTTTTGGATCAGAGCCTTTAGACCCACAACGGGACTAAGATCGTCTCAAGATGCCGTTGAGAAACAGGGACCAGATCTCTTCTCAGAAACAAACAATAAGAATTATTCACGTTGGGTTCAGGGTTTATTTTCAAAGGGATCAGAGCAACTCATTGGTATTTTTTTTAGGAATCAGGCCGGCTCTGCTTTGGTCCCCAGGGTTTCTCTCTCTCTCGAGTTTTCGGTCGAAGCTCGTTTTGAAAAAGACGCCCCTTCGCAGGCCACGCCCCCTTTCCCAAAAGAGGCGGGGCCTGAAGCGGGACACAGCTGTCATCCTCTTTTAAAAGCCGCCCAGCTCCGACACCAGTCAGTTGGAGAACAGCATCAGTCCAGTCACTCAAAGAAATCAGTCGTAGTTGCTTCAAAGTACAGAATCAAAGAAACCCAGAGGTTGGATAAATAATTATGCACTCCCATTTAATGTTTGATACAGTTAGCTGTATTCACGTTTGCATCGGCTGCACTCGAATGGAGTCGGATAACTGCGAAATCACATAGCGTGTAGTGTGTCACAACATCTTAGATAATGCGAATATACTCATGTAAAAGGGGGCTAATGAGACTATTGAGAGACTGTTGAGATTCCAATTGAGCGGCCGACAGGAAGTAAACAAGTCACTGCAGGTTTCTGAGCCCTAACATCAGGTGACCAAGACGACACACGTGGCATAAATATTAGAGAGCTGTAAAAAGAGTCCACGTTAGAGTCATCTCATTCATGTACTGTACTGTCACCAAACTCTTCAGCCTATACATATATATTCATATATCTCCAAAATATTAAAAAGTACTTAATATAAAAATACAGAAGAGTTGTAAAAAATGAGCAAAACATTGAATTTTATATGAAAACCATGCAAGAAAGATTCCCCATTCAGTTAAATAGTAACTCTAAGATTCAGGAAAGCAAGGGAATGAAAGGGAAGTGGTCGAATGAGAGAAGTGCAGGCGAACTGCCACCCACTTGCTTTTCATGTAAACATTGTAGAGGTCCTTTAAACTTGGTTCGGCAGTGACGACTGAAGATTTTCTCCTTGCTTTTTGGTCGTGTTTGGAGTAAAGGGCCGGGGGAGGGGGGAGGGGGGAGGGGAGGGGGTGAGAAAGTCCAAAGGAAACCTCGATAACAATGAGATAAAAAACAATACAGACAACCTATAAAATATGGCTCTGAGTTACATAGAAAAAGCTCATCAGAGGGGAGAGGAAGAACCTAGTCATGACAAAAAGTTGGAAATATGGCAGTAGTAGCGCACAGGTTGATGGCTGCTAGTCAGACTAAGAGGGGATTACACGCATCGCTGCTTCTGATTGGAAGATGATTCCTTCCTCTTTTAAGACAGTAATCTGCGGACGGCGGCGGGCAGGAAGTACTGAGCGGCGGCGGCGGGGACACACAGTGGATTTAACTCTACGGGCTGACTGGTGACATCATCAGTCTCCCCTCAGCCTGTCAATCAAACACAGCTCAGTAGGAGACGCGTGATGATGAAGATGGCGATGAGGATCAAACATCTTCTCTGCCGCTGGGCTGCGTGACGTGATTTAGTTTCCGTTCGTAGAATCGGACGAAGGGAGGGAACAAAATAAACGCCAGAACTGGCACTAAGATTTGTCTCGAACACAGACAGACGGTCCAGACTCTGTTCAGAGATCCATCAACTTCCTGTCCGCTCGGACCGAACGTCCTGCACCGCGACCCCGAAGCAGACTCATCGGTACCGGAGCCGGTCCCCTCTGGACGCCGATTGGCCGAGGGCCGACGAGACACATTTGTTTTTTTTGTGCTGCCGTTCGAGGTTCGCCGTCAACCCAGATCTAAATAAGCAGCAGCAAAAAGGATCGAGCTCTCGGATTTAAAAAGGAGGGCTTTTATTTTGAAGGAGACAAAGGTGTGAATGGCAGTCCAAAACGTGAAAGAGCTAAAATGTTTCGTCGACTCTGACCCACATTACAGTTAGCGGCATAGTGGGGCAGTGTTTAGCGAAAGAAGGGGGGGGGGGGGGTCGCCTCACAGTGTCACGGTCACAGGTTGTCACTTCTGATTGGTTGTCACACCTCAAAGTGGGCGGGGCTTATCTAATACGAGCCTGTCAGAGGGAGGAGGTGAGAGAGCTTCGAGACAATGAATGCGAACCCTCATTTGTTTCTCCTCCGTGAACCGGAGGCCAACGTAACAGGAAGTTCGGTCCGACAGACAGGAAGTTAAAGTTGCTCTGAACAGACGCTGCTGCAGACTAACACACACATGGTCGTCGAAAACAGAACCCCAAATATTCATTCCTAAATTATCATGCGACTCAACACGAATGAAACATTACATGCATCCTACTAAACGAGAGCCACGCTCCCGTTTCCTATCGACACCGTGGACGCAGTGGGGGAGGGGCACCCTGACGGACCCCCCCCCCCGAGCAGAGAGCCAGCCCTCTCTGGACGCCGCCATGTTAGATATATATATTTTTTCCGGGGTAGTAAACATTCTGTCCTTCCACATGCAACACAGCAGACAGAAAGAAAAGCCAACACGTATCAGACAGGATAAAGGGAAGAACATTTCTTTAAACAGTTGAACCTCGAACCCTGTAGAGTCGCACTCACAAGACATTCTGTTTGAATCAACCATCAATTAACATTCGTCAGAGGGTTTTTTTTTTTTTTAAAAACAAAGAAAAGAAACAAACTCCCCCCCCAAAAAAAAAAAAAAAGAAAAAAAAAGAAAGTTACATTTTTGCATTTGCCTAAAAATCTTCTGATCACCAAACCCCGCCCGGCTGTTAGCTGTGTGGAGGAGCGGAAACAAAGCGTATGTACATGGGAATCACTGCACTCTTTGAAAAGTTCTGTGCCGTTTTTTTTTTTTTTTGAGAGAGAGACGCGGCGGAATGAAGCGAGTACAGAACACGACGCGCTGCTGCGAGTCCCGAGAAGATCGAACCCAACGGAGTTTAAAAGCTTTCCAAAAAGGATCAGCGAGTTAAAAAATATACACGGATGGACAAAGACGGGCCTTCCACGGTGGAGACTCTGGACTCCACCCTGTCTGTGTGTGTGTGTGTGTGTGTGTGTGTGTGTGCGTGTGTGTGTGTGTGTGTGTGTGTGTGGGATGATGTTGGTGGAGGAACAAACTTACAGGCTGAACGACGCCACAGTCAGTATGAAAGACACAACGTGGCAGGAATGACTGAGGGGGGTGAACACGATGGGAAGCGTGTGCGTGTGTGTGTGTGTGTGTGTGTGTGTGTGTGTGTGTGTGTGTGTGTGTGTGTGTGTGGGGAGAATGACGGGATGCGGAGTGACTTCCCTCCTCAGTGCGACAGTTCAGTTGGTGGGATGACAGATGATGCTGACAAAGAGGAGGGAGGAGGAGGAGGAGGAGGTGGGAGGGGGGGGGGCAGGGGTGAGGAGGGGGGAGGAGCTCAGATGGATGACTCGCAGCTGCGCGGGAAGGCGCTGGGCGGCTCTCCTCCTCCTCCTCCTCCTCCTCCTCCTCCTCCCTCCGCCCCGGCGGAGGAGGCGCTGGGGAGGGGGTCGATCTCTTCGATCTCGTCTCCAGTCTCCTCGATGGTTTGGATGCGGCGAGCCTCCTCCTCGGACTGGGGGACGAACTCAGGATGGGCCATGAAGCTGTGGATGGAGCTACGGGACTCTGGGCTCTCCAGCGGGTACAGGGAGCTACGGAACGCGTTCACCACCTTAATCTGGAACAAAGACGGGGAATAAAGAAACGTCAGCGGGGGGAGAGCGGGCAGATCAACCGCTACGGGATTGTAATGAAAAGGGTGATGTCAAACAGGCAGGGGAGGGGGGGGGTGGTGGACACACATGGTGGTCGAGTGTCTGAATCTGGGCAAGGAGGTGCAAAACCACAACGTTAACAAGAGGTGAGCTCGATGAGAACTTAAAAATAACAAATGCCACAAAACATCAACACGAAAAGGTAAAAAAAAAACAAACAAAAGAAACGGTGCAGGAAAACAAACCGCAACGAAGAATTCACCAGCAGGCGGCTGAATGAGGAGGGGCATCGAACCACACACACACACACACACACACACACACACACACACACACACACACACACACACACACTTGGAAGCAGAGTGTTTCCTGGAACACTGAGGTTCGTCTTCATTGGAGATAAAAGGGACGCGAACCAGGAAGTACACTTCCTGAAGCCCTTTATCATCATCATCATCATCATCATCATCATCATCATCATCATCATCGGGACACTTTCCCTCAAGCTTCCTCCGGTCACTTGACGATGTCCAACATTACCCAGAATGCATTTTAACAAGCAAAGCGCATACTCGTGAGAACACGTGTGACCTTACGTTCGTCTTTCCTGAACCTTCTGTCTATTCTGTGTAATTACCTCGTATAATATTCTAGTAAAGCATTAATCTATATATATATATATATATATATATATATATACATATATATATATATATATTACTCTATTGCAAACTTAAACTACTTCCTCATTGCGTGAGCGATTGGAAATTCTGTTGCGGAAGACGGCAAAAAGTTACAATATCTTTACATTTTGGACGGCAATGCTTTCTACCTTTGATTTTCCTGTTTCAAGATTGTCTCATAAAGCACCAAAACTATGTATTTAATATATAAAGTACAAATATAAAGTATTGTAGTCGTCTCAAAGGGCTCATTGAAACGTGGTTGGCTCATTCTTCCGCTGTTGTCTTTAGCGACAACTCTCACTGCGGACGAGAGGGAAGCGAGGTGACTCACTCTTTAGAAACGAGCTCTTTTTTATAGCTCCTTTGTCTCGATCACGTCGTCACACGACATCACAGCTGAACGTTTGATTACTGTAGCGATATATACATTTGATGTAGTCTTGTTCGGGGGTCTTTTAAAGTGGTCGTTTACATTTGAAATGGTTTGAATATAGTTTTTCCGAGTGGATCTGATCACAAATGAAACGTAACTTAGCAACAGCACACAAAAAACTACGAGCCACAGTGGCTGGTGAGCAAAAAAGTTAATAGCGAGCCCTGTACACAGTATTAACGACTCTACCATGCCTATATTTTCTATGTCTAATTTCAGTGCATTTTCACCAACATATATTCAATTAATAAAATGTTGATGTTTATATAAATATGTATAAATACCAACAACCAATTTACATGCAAGAAAACTGACTTCTGGGGCCTCTGAGGTCTGAGGCTTTGGCTGCTAACGATTCAGCCTGGATGGTGTCACTAGTACACAACACTCTCAAACCGTGCCCAGTAAACAACACACACACACACACACACACACACACACACACACACACACACACACACACACACACACTTGGGAAAAACAACAAACACATGCACACTGTTAAGTATTTATAATCACACTCGGAGCCAGAATCATTTTGTCCTCTAGCTGCTCTCTTCTCTCTGCCTTAAGTCGTTTCCTCTGTCATGAATCCACAGAGGCTGCAGCTGATCACACTGATTTATACGCACCAGCAGACACTCTTCATCATAATTAATAACCCTGCAGTTCAAAGCTCTCTATTACTGAACCACAGGAGAGCTGCAGGCTGAGCACTGCAGCTTAGAGCATACATGCAACCATCACAGAAGCACGCATGCACACACACAAACACACACACACACACAAACACACACGTACACAAACACACACGCATGCACGAATGCGCACGCACACGTTACAAAGCTCTTGGCTGTTAAACCATGAGACACTTGCTGAGCCTGACAGATTTAACCCTGCTCAGGATTAACCCATAAAATTATCTTGCTGCCCAGGCTGTCGCCTCAGAGAAGAAGAAGAAGAAACAACAACAAAGAAAATAGAGCAGGATTTTTTTTTTTTTTTAAGCTTCTTTCTCTTCTCGTCGGCCAACAGTTGTGATCTTTCGCCGACTCGTCGGGCAGCGAGTCACATCAGGGTTAATAGACGCATGTTCAAGAGTCTAAATCTCCACAACATGCAGCAGGCGGGGAGGGAAGTGAAGACGGATAATAATAAAAAAAAAAGAGGAGAGGCAGATTAAGATGGAGGAAAAGAAGAAAGCTACAGCAGCAGGAGGAAGGTGAAGGAGGAAGCACAGTGTGGCGTTCAGAGATGGAAACACAGATCAGGTGATCAGGCTGTCTGCAGGCTCACTTAGTGGTTTTAGATGGTTTATAGAATAAAACTCGTCGTATTCTATATTTTTCTTACTGTTAACAAATTCCACGAAAAGACCAAAAACCAACGATGTGTTGATGCGTCTCTCTGACTTCCTTCAACATGTTAATTAGCGAGCTTTGCTAGGTGTCTTTTTTTTTACTTTGAGAGCCCGGCTAGCAGTTTCCCCCTGCTTTCAGTCTTTATGCTAAGCTAGGCTAACCAAGTCCATGAGTCCAGCTCCGTACCACACGCACACATGTGGAATTAATATCACAGATTATATCCCACAAAAAATGTGGAACTATTGCTTTAAATTTCTTGCCACATACAGCTGTCAGGACTTTGGTATCTTCAAACTGAATCTCTCGGGGTCTTATTACTGCTTAATTATTTATTCCCCTACAGCTGTTTCAGAGGTTTACTTTCCATTTTAATGACTGAAAATGCAAACTGAGCATTTCCTGCTTCACATTAAAAGCTTTCAGCTGGAAACCCCTTTTGTAAAGGCTTTTATTGTGAAGCAGCTGTAGACAATATAAATGAGCAAAGCTTTAGGCGTGCTATTTTTAAAACAATAATACGTGACGTATTTGTTGCCATTTCATCAGCGGATCACTTTTAAATATTCTCAGCCAGCTTTGCTTGGTTCCCACTATAGAAAAATACTACTAAACGTCTTTTGACCTGCAAAATGACCAAATTAAAAAGACTAAAACTGAAACGATGTCATGATGAAATCCTAATAAGAAGCTGGTTTTACTGCTCAGAGGTTGTTTCAGCTCTTCCCAAAGTCAAAGTCTCGTGCTACCTACACTTCCTGTTACACTATTCACTCTGAACAACTTGGACACATCAGTCACATCATGTGTTATCAGACGGTTATTGATAATAACAGCAGAGATAGACATTCGGATATTTCCGATTGGCTCAGGGTGTGCAGACAGCGGCTGATGACAGAGGCGGTGTTTTAGTGTGGGTGAGTCATGCAGAGGGGGGGGGGAAAGAGAAGAGTCCAGCCGGGGTGAAGCGAGGTGTTAGCTGGCCTCCGGTCACCGACTCACTGCCTGCAGTGGAGGAGGAAGCAGCAGCAGCAGGGGGCGGGGCCCCGGCCGAGTTGGTGAGAGAGGAGGAGGAGCTAAGCCCTACGTGGGTGGGGCTAGAGAGAGTTTTGGCGGCGGTGGCGTCATTGTGCTGGCTGACGACGGACGGCTGGCGGCGCAGGGCACCGGGCACCGGAGCCTGGCCCGTCTGGAAGGTATAGACCACATCCATCTGAAGGAAGGACAGCCACAACACACCGTTAGAGAGCAGGGAGACAGAGGCCAGGAGACAGGGCAGAGGAAAGAGGACAGAGGAAACATCGAGGGAGGAAAAGAGGGTGACAGATGGGGGTTTGAAGAGGCAGGACAGTTTGAAGGTCAGTCATCACATCTCATGTCTACAGTGCTGCACAAACCGGACAGACAGAAGAGGTCACCCATCTCCCCCGTGGGATAACCTACAGAGTCCCTCATCAAAGTCGATGGCCACAGAAGAACACGAGACAAGGACAAGAAGAAGTGGTCGAGGTCAGGAAAGTTTGAGAGGGGCATAGAGAGAGAGAGAGAGAGAGAGAG
>JACSYO010000998.1:5000-65000 GCA_016806645.1 Ophiodon elongatus | reverse complement strand
TTCTCATCATCTTTTCTTTTGAATAAATCCTGAACCACTGGAGAGCATTTATACAAACAGTACAATACTAATCGCTACCGAGCCGGTTTTAACCGGAACCGACGACGTTGTCTTCACACGAGCGAGGCGAGGCTGAGCCCCGCTCTCAGGGAAACACCGGAGCCGAGGATATTAATGATCGCGCAACGCGCCGCTGCACGATGATCAAAGGCAAGCACTGATTAGTGAAGCCTAATCTTTATCTGCAACTGTGCAGAAACACCAGGTTTAACAGACAGAGGATGAACAGACGTGCAGGATTCAGACGCTGATTTAGGATTCGAACGTCAACGTTATGGACGAAGCTTCGGAGCGTCCACCTGTTCAGCTGAGCCCGAATTAGAGTCCCTTTAATAACGGCAATAAACATAAAAGTACGTTTTTCCTGAGTTTCAGGTAGTTTTGAAAACTTAGCTTTTTGATAAAATTCATGAAAGCTGAACGCAGATTGTTTTTTTATGATAGAAATCCTGTGAAATCAACTCATTATCTTAAAACTGAACTGAAGTTTAATTTATTTTTTTAACAGACCTCAAATCCCGAATACAACATGATTATTTTTCTGTCCGTATTCAGTTCTGTTCATTTATTTCCATCGCTATTATTGAGCATGTTATTTCATCGTTAATCCCACGCCCAGCCTCCAGCTGCACATCAGCTTTTTATAGTTGTGTCACCGTCTCTCTCCGTTAGAAACAAAATGAATCACAGACCTCAGATCAGTCTGTTTCTGTCAGCATCTTTCAGTCGCTGCCCTCCAACTGAACCCAGCAGGCTTCCTGTGACTGAACTTTTTTTATCTATACAATGTATGCTTTCTAAGCCCGTGTGTGTGTGTGTGTGTGTGTGTGTGTGTGTGTGTGGGTGGTGTGTGTGTGTGTGTGTGTGGTTACACGTTAACAGGATCGTGCATTTGATGGTGTGTTTGTGTGTTTGCACAGAGGGACTGACACGCTGGGTTTGTTTTCCCTCGGCGCTCGTAAACAGGAGTCGCGCCGCTTTCATGTGCTGCGCTCATTACCATGGCGATGGTCGCGATGGCAACGCTGCTGCAGCGCAAGTGTGACAGGCAACAGTTTGCCGCCTCAGACCTCATGTATCCACCTCTTCATCTTCTCCTCAGTACATATGTTTACTCGCGGAGATCAACAGGATTTCTTTTTTCCCTTCACATTCGGCTCTGATGCCGTTTGTTCAGAGCAGAACGCCCCTGGTTCTGGTTCTGGTTCTGGTCCTGGTTCTAGTCCTGGTTCTGGTTCTAGTCCTGGTTCTGGTTCTGGTCTCACCTGTCCCCACAGCAGCTCTCCCACGCCGATGAAGACGCACCACAGCCACTGGTCGATGGTCAGAGCCGTGCAGGAGAAGGGCTTCCCTCCGAACTGAACGATGACGATCTGAGGAGGAGAAGAACCACACGGGACGCGTTAGCTAGATTTGTTTGATTGTCAACAAATCCCCACGTGTAAACCAAAAACAACAACCAACTGATCCACTGACAAGTGTTATATGTGGATCCAAAGCCTGGTATATCTTCTCCCTCTGTTCCACAGAGCTCCATTGTTGTCCAGAAACTATTAAAAACACATCAATGAGCCTCACCATACACACACACACACACACACACACACACAAACACACACACACACACACACACAAACACACACACACACACACACACACACACACTAGTCTCCAACAAATGCGCTGTTTTCCTCCTTTTTAAATATTAAATATTATATATTATTCATTATTTATAATTTATTTAATATTATATATTATTTGTGAGCCGTTTGTAAAGATTCGTGTCTTCGTGAGGAACCGAAGAGCTTGTGGAGAAGTTTGCGAAAACACAAAGACAGGAAAATATCCACGCTCGACTGTTTGTCAGCAGGATTATGGATAAATCACGAGCCCAGTTATCATGAGTCTTGGTGGAAGGGTGCACACGCGGGCCGAGGAAGAACCCGTCAACTCACGGAGCGGATACACGCATCATTTTAAATCTATGCATCTTTAAAAGAAAGGTGTGAGAGGAGAAAGGTTGATGGTGATGATGATGATGATGATGGTGGTGGTGATGGTGGTGATGGAGTTACCTGCAGGGCGAAGGTCCCCAGCACGACGCTGCAGAAGATGGGGTTCCTGTAGATGCCCTCGAACACGTTCCTCTCCCCGTGGATCTTCCTGGCGTTGATCTCGTTGAAGAGCTGCATCATGACGAACACGTTGAACACGATGGTGTAGTGCTCCGACGGCGGCGAGTGCAGCGGAGTGTTGCGTCCGTTGTCGATGTCGAAGAACGTCTCGCCTGAGACACAAAACGAGGAGTTCACACACACACAGACACACACACACACACACAGAACAAACCCCGTCTGAAGTGTGTCCGAACTCACCGGCGAAGAGCAGCGTGAAGATGATGACGAGCTGGTACACGGCGTGACCCAGGATGTTCTTCATCATGGTCCTGGAGATGAGGGGCTTGTTGCGGCCGTACGGCCTCCGCAGCAGCAGAGACTCGGTGGGCGGCTCGGTGGCCAGAGCGAGAGACGCCAGGGTGTCCATGATGAGGTTGACCCAGAGCATCTGGACGGCCTTCAGAGGGGAGTCCTGAGGAGGAGGAGGAAGAGGAGGAGGAGGAGGAGGAGGAGGAAGAGGAGGAGGAGGTCGGGAGTTTAATGTACTGAGTGAGCAAACAGATATTATGAGCAACAACCAATGAGTCCATCTCTGCAGGTTTCCTTCTATAATTAAAGGGCCAGCGTGTAGGATTTAGTGACATCTAGTGGCGAGGCTGCAGATTGCAACCATCGAGCCAGTTTGGTTTGTCCATTCTGGGCTGCTGTAGAAACACGGCCGTAAACATCCTCCGTAAAGAGGACAAAAACACAACGATTCTTATTTTCAGGAGATGATACACTAAAAAAAACAAAAAACAAAAACATACTTATTAATATCATATTCCATATCTGCCAATAAACCCTCTTAAATGCTTCATACTGGCAAATCTTTTTCAACAGCGGTTTTAATTTTTATGCATTTTTTTCGCCGCCTCTAAAATCCACCGAGAGCCTCAGGACGCCGTGTCTGCAGCGTCGGCCGGATCCGCCTTCGGACTCCAGCCAGGCAGACGGAGAGCGACTCAATGTCACCGCGTACCCGGGAGCATCGCTTCCTCTGGGACCGGATGTAGCGCTGCATGCAAACCACGAGATCTGCAGACACTAAAAACTAAAAAAAACGACTGCTACCTTTTTTGCATGTTTTTCAGGTAAAAAAGAAAAGAAAAATGTAATTCCTATTTCAATTCACATTATTCTTATTTTATAGAAGTCTCTATCAAGGAATCCCAACACGATTTTAAAGGAGTGCTGATTTAACATTACACTCCTATAACACTGTCACACTCATGATGGAGAGGGTTGTTTAGGGGGCAGAGAGAGAGAGAGAGAGAGAGAGAGAGAGAGAGAGAGAGAGGTAGAGAGAGAGGGAGGTAGAGAGAGAGGGGGAGAGAGAGAGAGAGAGAGGTAGAGAGAGAGAGAGAGAGAGAGAGAGAGAGAGAGAGAGAAGTAGAGAGAGAGAGAGAGAGAGAGAGGTGAGAGAGAGAGAGAGGGGTAGAGAGAGAGGGTAGAGAGAGGGTAGAGAGAAGAGGTAGAGGGGTAGAGAGGGGTAGAAGGGGTAGAGAGAGAGAGGGGTGAGAGAGAGGTAGAGAGAGGAGAGAGAGAGGGAGAGAGAGAGAGAGAGGGTAGAGAGAGAGAGAGAGAGAGAGAAAGAGAGAGAGACAGAGAGAGAAAGATAGAGAGAGAGAGAGAGACAGAGACAGAGAGAGAGAGAGAGAGAGAGAGAGAGAGAGAGAGAGAGAGAGAGAGAGAGAGAGAGAGAGAGAGAGAGAGAGAGAGAGAGAGAGGTAGTATGACTTGCAACAAAAGTCCCACAGCTGGAAGTGAACCAGGAACATTGCAGTCAAGTGGCATTTAACCCCTTTAAACCGTGGCATTACCCACGATGCACCTGGATCCGTTACGCTAGTAGCAGCTACTGGTAATGATGAGCTCACTCCTCTCTCTCTCACTTCACACCTCCATATTTTTCTTTCTTTCTTTCCATTTTTTTTTTTTTTAAAACGTGTAGTCTTCAGCCCCAGCCCCGGCACCGACTCAAGTGACATCACTTGAGGCGAGTAAATCAGACTCTGCAGCTCCCTCACGAGACACTAAAATATGATTTGACAATTTTATTACCGGGCTTTTTCCATACATTTAAATTAAAAAAACAGCTTTTTTTTAATAAAAAAGAGTAAAAATAGATCTCCCGCTGTTCACAATACGTTATGTACCATAATAATAAGCAATTATATCACAGTGTGTTGTCTGCTGGACGGACTTAAATGCATATAAAATGCAGTCGCACGCATTTCATTGGACCCCCCCCTCCACTTCTGAAACCAAAGCTACGCTCCTCTGTTCACACAATAAAGACAGACATCAGTTTACCATCTTTTAATGATCGGTGCCGACGTGCCGGTGGCCGAGCGGAGAGCGAGACGGATGATCAGTGAGCACAAACACAGCACAGAGACCGCGGACCCGCTGAGCCCCTGTTACATTACAGGATTACGATGGTGACGTGTTGCCATGGTTTCAGGCTGTATCTTAGCCTACTTTGTGCTCTGTGCTCTGTCGCCGAGTTAGTTATCTGTCCTGCCAGCTGTGAGCCTTTCAATTAATGCACAGCCGCAAGTAACTTTTTATTATTTTTTTTTTTTATTTTTTTTTTATTGTGTCAGGAGTTTAGTTTCCTGATTAGAGGCACATTATGAAAAAGAAAAAAAAAAAAAAAGAGAAAAGTGACACAGCTTCCCTCGCCTCCGCAAAGCGCTCAGACGGTCACATAAAAAAAAAAAAAAAAAAAAAAAAAATCTGAAAACGACTCGCTTCGTCTTGTTTTTTTTTTTTGTGGAGATTTAATCAAAAGAGAAATTGACAGAAGCCTCAAAAGTCGACGGCCATTAAGACACGAGCTGGAGCTCATGTTCAAAATCCACAGAGAAGGCAGGAAAACACTGATTCACCGCGAGCCTCCTGCATGGGGGAGAATCGCGACACATTTTAAAACCCGGTGATATTAAAGCTTAAAATCTGTGGGGGAGAATTCGGCTTTTTTTTTTTTTTTTTTTTTTATCTCAATTGCAGGAAGTCAGACTGAGCTTTCTGTTCTCAGCCTTCAGCGGAAAAAAACTTCAAGAGGCAGAAGGCTCATCTTCAAATATCATAGATGTCATGTTCTCTAAGAAGTGTAGAGATAAATCTTTTTGTTTCTAAATGTGTCCGCAGGGATTAAAACATCAAGAGAGCTGGTTGATCCATCAGAGAGACCTGGAGTCAGACCGCTGAGATAAAGAAGTCCAGAGCTGCCAATATTAAAATGAAATAAACTTAATTCTCTATGTATGTGCACATGATGTATGACAAAAATAATTTAAATAAAAAAAAAAAAAAATGCATAATTTCCTTCCAAGTTGAAGAATAAAATACAAACTCTAACTGACAAATTATTTTCAGTGCACTCTGAAGATTATGATGACGTCATTGAATGTGACGTGGACGCTTTCAAAATGTGAAACTTGAATTTGAAAATTAAAACTGGAAACTCGACTTTTACATTTAAATTTTTTTATTTATTTTTTTAATTCTGGTCTGATTTGAGTTCAGTTCTAATGAAGAATTAAGTGGAAACGTCCTTGTTATGGTCTCTCATGTGACCTGGTGCTCGCTGCATTGCACCAATCACTGGACACCACGTCTGACTGTTATCAGAAAACTTAGGCTTGTTTTTCTTTCTGAAGAGTTATGTGAAATTGAAGTGTAATTTTTAAGAGAATTACACAAACATTAAGTCAAAAATGTGATTTTTTATATTTTTTTTGTCTTTTATCATAGAGGACAACAAAATCTAAATGAATGAATTTTGACTGAATGATTTCATAATGATATTGGCATCCTTGGACTTCCATAAAAACACCAAATATGTAACAGACACTGAATGTTCAGTTCTAAAGACCATATGAAGGATTGTTTTAACCCAGCTGGTTAACTTCAGCTTCAGGTACCAGCGTGTACAGGTACCACCGTGTACAGGTACCAGCGTGTACAGGTACCAGCGTGTACAGGTATCACCGTCTACAGGTACCAGCGTGTACAGGTACCAGCGTGTACAGGTATCACCGTGTACAGGTACCAGCGTGTACAGGTATCACCGTCTACAGGTACCAGCGTCTACAGGTACCAGCGTGTACAGGTATCACCGTGTACAGGTACCAGCGTGTACAGGTACCAGCGTGTACAGGTATCACCGTGTACAGGTACCAGCGTGTACAGGTACCAGCGTCTACAGGTACCGGCCTTCGGCCTACCTGTGTGATGCAGGCGCCGGTGAAGGCCACGATCACGGCCACCACGTTGACGGTCAGCTGGAACTGGAGGAACTTGGAGATGCTGTCGTAGACGTTCCTGCCCCACATGACGGCCTTGACGATGCTGGTGAAGTTGTCGTCGGTCAGGATGATGTCGGACGCCTCCTTGGCCACGTCTGTGCCGGCGATTCCCTGGAAGGAGGACGGAGAGGAGAGCGATCAGATCCCGGCTCGCGGTTTAAGACGGAAACTCTCTCGTGATGTTCCTTCATCACCGTGAACACTGAAGTTTATTTTGACTCAAACCCACATGATACCAAATAAATGTGTCTTTTATGTAACCTTTATACCTGCAGTACCTCTTAGCGCCACACGGGGGCGCCTGAATGTTCGAGTGTTCTGATAACTGTCGCACACTTGAATCTAACATGAACGTCTCGCTACATTCTGTTTGTTTAACTGATGAGGGGAAAAAAAAGAGGCATAGAATAAAAAAAAATGTATGATTTATAAAACATATATCTCTTTGAAACGGCTGGTTTAGCTTATTCAAGATAATTTAGGTTGAGGCGGGAAAAAATCATGTACGCATTAATTCACTCTTCTCAAGATTTATGAATACGGTCTATTGGGAATTGGGGCGCGATAGTTTTTTTTTTCATTTTTAAAAAAGTGGGTCGTCAGAAAAAAAAACAACAACTTGTGATTTAATCCGCTGGAAAAAATACTCATCTCCTATTTTTGAGCGACGCTTATCAAAAACTACAGTGAACAGCTGTTTTAGGAAATTACTGAGCCTTCTTTTAAAAAAAAAAAAAAAAAACGAAAACTACATTTTATGAGCTGGTTTTAAAGATTTACATCTCTGGGAGACGGACCGACGTAATGTTTTTAATGAGACTTTGTCGACTGCAAGAAGAATACGATAATGCAGCCGGACTGGTCCTCCGACTGAGGTACGCGTGATGTCGGGATGCATCTGAATGGAGGAATCAGTGCATGAGATGCAGCGTCTTTGATATCTAACAAGCGTCACTGAATCACACAGAGGTCAGACATCAAACACTTCCTGCTGCTCGAAAAGCTAAAAATAAAATAAAATACGTGTGTGTTTTATCTGATTGGAGTATCACCTGTTCCACCAATCACAAGCAAGATAAACCTAAGGGGCTGGGAGATGATCTTTAAAAAGGTAGGAAAGTATAAAAAAATGTTTTTCCTGCGCCGCAAATCTGAGAGGGCACAGCTGGAGACTCGTGATTTTTCGATTCTTTTTTGCGTGAAGTTTAATGTGACTGACATTCAAACTCCAGCAGTGTTCTTCTTCTCCTGCAAAGCAGTAAGACAAGTACGGGGAAGAGGAGAAGGAAATACCAGCTGCTGTTGAAATATATATAAAAATATAAATATATAAAAAACATATATATATATATATATACATATATATAAATATATCTACATATATATAAATATATCTACATATATATAAAGATATCTACATATATATATATATATATATATATATATATATATATATTTATATTTTTATATATTTATATATATTTATATATATCAACAGCACTATTCCCTCATCTATACATTAATAAAATATAAATAAAACAAACATAAATATAATATATATATATATATAATAGATAATTATAGATATAAATAGATAACTGAACTGGGACGCTGGGGGTGTGAACCGAAAATATTCCAAATGGGACACATTAGGACCGAAAGGCCACCGGTATTAAAACCCCAGAGGTTTGGGAGCAGGGACTGTTGTCAGAGGGCTGTCTGACTGTTGTCAGAGGGCTGTCTGACTGTTGTCAGAGGGCTGTCTGACTGTTGTCAGAGGGCTGTCTGACTGTTGTCCGACTGTTGTCAGAGGGCTGTCTGACTGTTGTCTGACTATTGTCAGAGGGCTGTCTGCCGGCTGTCTGACGTCAGAGGGCTGTCTGATGAGGGCTGTCTGACTGTTGTCAGAGGGCTGTCTGACTGTTGTCAGAGGGCTGTCTGACTGTTGTCAGAGGGCTGTCTGACTGCTGTCTGACTGTCGTCAGAGGGCTGTCTGCCTGTTGTTTGACTGTTGTCAGAGGGCTGTCTGCCTGTTGTCAGAGGGCTGTCTGACTGTTGTCAGAGGGCTGTCTGACTGTTGTCTGCCTGTTGTCAGAGGGCTGTCTGCCTGATGTCAGAGGGCTGTCTGACTGCCTGACTGTCAGAGGGCTGTCTGCCTGCTGTCTGACTGTTGTCAGAGGGCTGTCTGCCTGTTGTCTGCCTGTTGTCAGAGGGCTGTCTGCCTGCACAGCGTCCGGATGACTTTCCCCAGTAAACAAAAGGTCGCAGGAGGCAGCTGACGTCAGGAGCTCATCCACAGGCGGCTTTGACTCACGCGCCTGGGTCGGGGTATCAGCTGATGCTTTGTCCGGCTGAGAGAACCGAGCGCTGAGCATTTGAGGACGAGCAGCAGCCGACGAACGCTGTGACGGTGGAGCCGCTCCAGGTTTCCATCTGCGGCTCTGTCTTTATTTTAACGGCGTTTCTCAGATGAAACCAAATGCTGCTGCTGGTTCACAACTTCCTTTAACCCTCTGAACCATCAGAGCCCACAAACCCCTTTCTTTACAAGTCTTAGACAGGCGTGTCATATATTATTATTATTATTTTAAAAGACTGCGTTGGGCATAATCTGGCATGCGACACCATAATGTCCAGAAATTAATAGAAAGAAAAATACATCCAAATGTCTAAAACACACCAGAACGGCTTGAAAAATTAAGATTTATGACTAAATAGGAAAAAACTCCCTGATATTTTAATATTTAAAGACTGAGATTATTTACTGGATATGAGACAGACATTAGGGGTGGGACAATATTCGGGATAATCGTGAATATCGTCACGAGTGACTTCAAAAAAGTTGTCTAGCTCACTACCAGAGTAGAGAAGAGAAGTGAAGGCTTTATAATATAAGAACAGACTCACACGATGTTGCTATTTTATTATTATTGAAGCAGGGGACGATCTGTGAGCAGCTTATTTAAGACCTCATTTGTGTGTTTTTCACAAAAGAATATTAGTTTCTTGACTAAACGTAAGGTAAAGTGATTCCAATATGTTTTAATTTTCAGAGCTTGAAGCACATTTCGATGAATATTGTGATAATATTGTGAATTGTAATTGTTTTGGCCTTGGTAATGGTCCCGCGTCTGACAGACATAAAGCTAAATTATAAGAGACAGAACCGTCTCCCTCTCCGCGAACTGGTCTCTGAGGGACCGCTCAACCTTTATTGATTTATTTTTCCATTTCACAGCTATCTTATAATGAATCCAGAGGCATTAAAAACTCAAGAGTTATTGTGGATGACGTTTAGAGATAATACCATTTTTCATGGCTGCATTAGAAATGTAATTAACTCAGAGGGTTTTTCTCTTTGGTAATGATGCGGAGCGAAACCGGAGAAAACGGTGAGGAGCTGTGGGAAGGAAAAAGGTGAAATATATATATATATATATATATATAAATAAATATATATTTATATTTATATATATATATATATATATGCTCGTTTATATAAATATATATATAAATATATATATATATATATATATATATATATATAAAAAAAAGAGGCGGTTACCATGGCGAAGCCAACGTCAGCCTTCTTGAGAGCGGGGCCGTCGTTGGTGCCGTCTCCCGTCACCGCCACCACCTGCCGGGGCTCAAGCACCGTGCTGTCGATGATACCTGATCAACAACAACAACAACAACAACAACAACAACATCAATTCTCCATTTAAATGAGCACATTTAAGAACATTTCAACAAGTTAATTTAAAAAACACAGACATCCCACGGCTACGTACCTTTGACCAGCGTGTGTTTGTCTGTCGGAGACGAGCGAGCCAGGACGCGCAGTTTGGGCCAAACTTTGTCCAGACGCTCTTGTTCCACCTAGAAAACGTGACATTATGAACCAAATACTGTGAAATCACAATCCACCACGAACAACACAGAACTGTTTTCAGCTTACAGAGCAGGACGTCTGGGCTTTAATAATCACATTTAAGACGTCAGACGGAGAGTAAGACAGAAAGCAGAAGTCAGACTGATGAATTATATTTTGCTCGTTGACGAGACATCGCTGTGTATTTTGGGCCAAAAATGCAAATCTAGGGTTGAGAAAACACCGACACTTCATTTGATTTGTTTCGGCTCTAAAAATATCCTAATTAGTTCATAAATTATCTTAAAACAAAACTAATTTAAAAGATGTGTATTGTTTATGTCTTATATTAAAGAACATTTCACGAACTATTGTTATCTGACTTTTTTTTTTTATTTTAATAGTTTATGGTTTGTTGTGGGAATTATCCAAAATATGAGTCGGGGTCTTTGATAAAACAACGATCGTTTATCGATGTTGATCAACAACAACAACAACAACAACAACAAGTCTCCTGAAAACCTCCATCTTGGATTCTGCAGAAGTAAACGTCTGACTGGTTTCTGCTGAACAACCAGAGCAGTTGTTCAGCAGGAAGCAGCTTAAAACCACAAAGGATGAAGTTTGTCACAAGATTTTCTATCATTAGTTGCGACAATTTTTCCGTATCGATGACAACCGTCAACGAGAGGCAACGTCCTCCCGCTCAGGGAGGCGTGTAGTTAATGTTCCCGTCTTCAGTGTGACGTGCAACCTGTTTTTTTTTTTTAAAAGTTGATATTTTCCACAGCGTGAGCAGACGAATATGTGTAAACACGTCGGAGACGAATTACATCACGGCTCAGTTGCTGGGAATTTTTTTGCCGTCGTCCTAAAAGTGAAATGAAACACTTCTGCCTGCGTTGCGCTCCGTGGTCTCACCTCTCCCTGGTCGTTCCTGATCTGCTGGTTGAACTCTTTGCCCTCCATACACAGGAAGTCCTCGCCGGGCAGCAGGATGCCACACTTGGTGGCGATGGCGCGGGCGGTGTTGATGTTGTCCCCGGTAACCATGCGCACGGTGATGCCCGCACGCTGGCACTTAGCAATAGCCTCGGGTACCTGGAAGAGAGGAAGCAAGCTGAGGGATGAGAACAGGTGTTCAGAGGGCCGCAGACACTCGCCAGCTTCTGTTAAAGGAGAGTTAAAGGAAGCTCACTCATCTTTAAACCAGGTGACACACCGTCTGGATCTGTTGTTTGTTTGTTTGTAAAAACCAGAGTCACATGACCCCAACAGGTTGGACGAGACTCAGCCAGCAGGTTCTCCGCTGTAGCCGCTCTTCATCCACACTGAGCCCCTCATTCATCTCAGATAATAGAGCGAGTAAAAAGAGATGCACAGACATCTGTGAGCGACCACAGAGCTGCTGGCTACTTCCCCGGCTCAGCAGGTGGCTCAAACTGGCATTTGAGGGAGACCGACAGGAGTTCTGTTTGCTTACAAACACGAACACACATCACATCTTTGATGGACTCGGAGGGGAGCCTCGACCCGAGGGGAGCCTCGACCCGAGAGGAGGGGAGCCTCGACCCGAGGGGAGGGGAGCCTCGACCCGAGGGGAGGGGAGCCTCGACCCACGGGGAGGGGAGCCTCGACCCGAGGGGAGGGGAGCCTCGACACGAGGGGAGCCTCGACACGAGGGGAGGGGAGCCTCGACCCAAGGGGAGGGGAGTCTCGACCCAAGGGGAGGGGCTGGGCTTTGCACCTGGGACCTGTTAGCATTAGCCACAGCGTGCTAGCCTAATATCCTGTACATATCACATGTGCACTGTGTGATTGACGATGGTAGACCTGTTATACTCGCAAACTACATTTGTGCTGCGCTAGAATGGAAAGCTGCTGTATGGCAACAGTAACCGGGGAGGGCGTTTATGAATCTGAATGCCTTAAAGCTGAAATATTCTGGAGTTTTGTTTTTTTTTGTCCATCACATCGCAGGTCGTGTAGCGATAACCTGACGCCGGCTGCTCTCCGGTTAGTTCCCATCCGCTCCGTGTTCTTTGTGCTCCGACATTCATTACGGGCTTCATTTAACAGCGACTCACTCCACCGTTCATATTGTTCCTTTATCTCAACTCCGTCATGGACTATTGAGTGTTTTCACCCCAACATTTTCCCTTTTTAATTTAATTATGAGCAGCCTGTCAGATCAGTTCTCTCTTGAGCTCCGTGTTCTCTTTGTTCTCTTCGTCCTTTCGGGAACAAACAGAACTTGGGTGACTTCACGCCTACAGAACGAGCAGGACACTTCAAACTTAACCCAACTCAGATCACACGCTCCGATTATTAAACATACTCTATGTTCAAAATACACCGTGGAAAAAGATATACTAACAATGCATTTGAATTGATGCAAACAAAGTTACGCAAACAGAGGCTACGTCACATGACTATTATGCACATGCCAAATGTTAAGGGAAAGAATTGATAACTTCTCCAACAGCTGCTTTAAACTGCTAATGTGCGCCCGTTATGTACGAATAAACACCATTAGCCTATTGTTTATTTCAGGAACCTTAATATACAGGAAAATAAACATTGAAACAGAAAGAAAGACGATATTTTCGAGCTTTTGAGCCCTGTTTTTAACTTTACTGGGGATCAGTTCTAAACAAGGGGGCATCCTCAATGAGAGGTACCGAACGACATCTCAGTGTTGATACTCAGTTGTACCAAAATGAAATACCCAGATGGGGCATCCAGTTTTACTCAAATGATTCAAAAGTGTGTCTGCTGGACACACTTTTGAATAATTTATGAAGTAAGATGTACGATGATGCTCCTTCAATAACACCACTACTCTCCAAGCGGGACTACAACCCGGCATCAGGTGTTGATTACAGTGATTTCGGGTGCACACAGGCGTGGGCGGGGTTACATGTCCTCTGTACCTCAGGTCTGACGGGGTCCTCGATGCCGACCACGACGATGCAGGTGAGGTCGTTCAGGATTTCGTTCTCGTTTTCCCAGTTGGGCTCCCCGGCCTCGGCGGGGAAGTCCCTGTAGGCCACGCAGATGGTCCTCAGACCTTCGCACGCCATCGGCTCGATCACCTTGTGCACCATCTCGTCGCGGTCCTTCATCTTGAAGACGCGGGCCTCCCCCTGGGCGTCCAGGATGCGGGAGCATCTGGAAAGAGAAAAATGTAGAAATGTCACCCGTTTACTCCAGCCGCCCTCCTTCCCTCCGGCAGACGGCTTCCTTTCCAGTTCACTTGATCTCTCGTCTTACTTTCGCAGGACGATCTCCGACGCCCCTTTGCTGTACATGCGGTAGCCTCCGTCGGCGTTCTTCAGCACCGTGCTCATGGACTTGCGGGCGGAGTTGAAGGTGTAAACCTTGTAGAGTTTCTCTTCGGGGATCTCCTCTCTGATTGGCTGGTAGTCCCTCTTCATCTCCAGCACCAAGCCCAGCAGAGCGCACTCCGTCTTGTTGCCCACGTGGCGAGGCAGGCCGCCCTCTTTCTCCGGAGGCTGAGGAGGGACAAAAAAAGGTTTGGACGCCACGTTTGTTAAGAGAGGACCGGCTTTTGACCTTGAGAGATTTGCTTGAGGTCGTTGGCGGTTCTCACCAGGATCTTGGTAGTGTACGCCGAGTTGATGGAGATACTGTTCACCATGACTTCCAGAGTCTCTGGTTTGATGGCGTCGGGCTCGGGGACCGTCCTGTAGTGTGTTTCGCCAATGTACACCTGCACCACCGTCATGCGGTTCATGGTCAGCGTGCCCGTCTTGTCCGAGCAGATGGCCGTGGCGTTGCCCATCGTCTCACAGGCGTCCAGGTGACGCACCAGGTTGTTGTCCTTCATCATTTTCTACAATATGGAGGGCAGAGGCTCAGGCGTGAACGACATGACTTGGCCTTGAAGTTGAAACTCCACGGATCTTACATTTCCCACAATCCCCTCTGTTCCCCGTCCTGCTCACCTTGACGGAGTAGGCCAGGGAGATGGTGACGGCGAGCGGCAGCCCCTCGGGAACGGCCACCACCAGCACCGTCACGCCGATGATGAAGAACTTGACGAAGTACTGGATGTAGATGGGGGTGCACTCGGCCACCCAGGAACGACCCTGGATCCCGAAGTTGTCGATCACAAAGAAGAGGATGAGGATGATGACGGTCACAGCCGACATGATCAGACCTGGTCACAAGGAGCCGAGTTCAAAACACAAACACGTCTTATTGGTGTGAAATATGAATATATTACTATCCTATTACAGCGATTAGCCTGTGTTTTTGTTGCGGCAACACTTTTGGTGGTGCATTCAGGGACAATCTGATGTAAAAGTATAAACAAAAGAAAAATGTTGTACCATTTAATCACAATTGGTTCAATTTTGAATTCCATGCCTTTTGCTCTCTCTCGGTTTTCTTTCCGTCTTTACTATCAATCATCAAATAAAAGGCATTATAAATATATTCAAGTGAAGTTTGCAAAAGTTGCAGGCTTTCATGTTCGTGAAGGCGTTTATCCTTTAATGTTTGACTCGACTGAACGCACTTTGAAACATTTGCATATATGAGGCTTGTAAAATGAAATCACAGGTGGCTTATCGGATTAAACCAAAAGGCAAAAAAGTACGACTGGTTTATATTTTAGAAAGGCGGAGAGGTCTGGATGCAAAATATAAAGGAAGCAATATTAGAAGAAATATTAACTGTGACTCTCTAGAAAGGCAGTGTTTGGTTTGTCCTTTCTGGGCTACCGTAGGAACATGGCCGTGCTCCCTAAAGAGGAACTACTCCGTATGTAGATATAAAAAAAAGGCTCATTCTATTTTCAGGCGATTATTCACTAAAGAAAACATACTTATTAATATCATATTCAATTTCTTCCTATAAATGCCACACACTGTTCCTTTAATAATACCAAAAGAAAAGTTTTCTGCCTCATAAATATTTGCCTCCGAGTCAGAAAACCCCCAGAGTGCAACACCAGAGTCAGGGGAGACGAGGTGGAACAGAGTACTACTGCTCGCGCCTCCGCTTCACCTCTCCTGTCAGTCACCTTCTGTCAAAGTGTTACGGCCCAAATTCTATTTCAGTATTTATACCTGAAACCTGTCCCTGAAAGCCCCTCGGTGTATTAAGGTCAATTGAAAATACCTTCAATTCCGGGATGAATCATGTTC
Source organism: Ophiodon elongatus (assembly GCA_016806645.1). Classification (NCBI taxonomy): domain Eukaryota; kingdom Metazoa; phylum Chordata; class Actinopteri; order Perciformes; family Hexagrammidae; genus Ophiodon; species Ophiodon elongatus. The sequence goes on along the minus strand of JACSYO010000998.1, from coordinate 49,423 downwards.
CCAATAACACTGAGTGCGTTAAGACCCTCAGCTTCTTCGCTGCCTGATCACCTTGCGTGCTATTAAAAAGGATCAGTGCCAACATTTCTGGAAATCCTGTTGATCCTCTTCGTCTTCGCCCAGAGTCAGATGAGAAGAAGGGCCGAGTACGGAGATGGGCCTGAGAGCTGTTAGCCTAGCTTAGCTAAGAGAAAACCGCTAGCTAGCCCGCAGCGCCACCAAAAGAATAAAATAAAATAATCCACCTTTCAACGACTCAAAAGCGGTTTGATTTACACGTTGTGTCTCGTTAGCTGACATGCTATCACCAATCGCTCCCGTAGTCAGCTGGGTTTTAGATCTTCAAAAAGCACATTTAGACCCAGAAGTGTGTTCTTCAAAAAGAAAGAAGATCAGAGGACGAGGACGAAACGGTTCATCATGAAATACTTGTGTGTAAAAGGACGACTGAAGTAAATAAAAGCACATTAATGAAGGTGTGACCAAATTACTTTACGAGACCCCCCCGCCTGGTTTTTATATCTCACACTCAGCAGGAGATTTTAAACGCTTGATTTGATTGGTGACTAACAGCCGACAACTTGGTATTTTCTATTCAGAGGCTTCGGTTTTGTGACTCGTAGCTGTAACGAACGGTCAACGTCATTTCCGTTGCCCCTCCCCCTCACGTGAACCCGCCCTCCCCCTCACAACTGCCCCCCATGAACCCGTTGCCCCTCCCCCTCACATGAACCCGTTGCCCCCTCCCCTCACATCAACCCGCTCCCCCTCACATGAACCCGTTGCCCCTCCCCTCACATGAACCCGTTGCCCTCCTCACATGAACCCGTGCCCTCCCCTCACATGAACCCGTTGCCCCTCCCCCTCACATGAACCCGTTGCCCCTCCCCCTCACATGAACCCGTTGCCCCTCCCCCTCACATGAACCCGTTGCCCCTCCCCCTCACATGAACCCGTTGCCCCTCCCCCTCACATCAACCCGTTGCCCCTCCCCCTCACATGAACTCGTTGACCCCTCCCAAACATTAAGGCGGATTTGTTTTAGTACATTCTGCAACTTTAATGTGTATTTATTTATTTATTGTTAAATACTGCCGAGTATCGAGCACTGTTGTGATGTTCGGATGGAAATGCTCGTGGAAGAACAATCATCCCTTTTTATTACTGCCACTTTAAGACTTTAAGATGCACGATTGTCGTGCCAGGTACGCATTTCCGTTTAATGCATATCTAATGGGCAATAAAGCAGTCTAAATCTGAATCTGAAAAGCATTCCGATCAATATTGTTTTTAAATGTGCTCTAAAAATAAATTGATCCGGCTTCACTTTGAAGTTGTTGGAAGGAGGATTTTCACTTTTGACGATAGGCAACAATTTCTTTGTGCCAAGCTAAACATGTCCTGTATGTCCAGAGATGAAACTGATATGCTGTGTGTGTGTGTGTGTGTGTGTGTGTGTGTGTGTGTGTGTGTGTGTGTGTGTGTGTGTGTGTGTGTGTGTGCTCCTCACCAGCCTTCCCGATCTGTACAGCCAGTTTGGTGAGTTTGCCCTGCAGCACCGACTTCTCCTTCTTGGTCACGTTGACCTTCTTCACCGGTTTGGCCTCCTCTTTCTCCTCCGACTCGGCGGCCTCCTCGCTCTTCAGCGGCTGGATCTCCAGGGCGATGCCGTCCTGGGTTTTGGCTGGGAGGGAGGGAGGGAGGGGGGTTGATAAGGTGGTGGGTTGGGGCGGGGGGGCGTGGGGGGGTTTGGGGTAAAAAGGAGGAGGAAGGTGGGACCGGGAGGGGGGGTGGAGAGTAAAAAAGAGATGAGGAGGAGGAGGAGGTTTAGGAGAGGTCAGGAAAAGGTTTGCGATGAAGAAGAAGGTGAAGATGAAGGAGGGTGAGGAGGGAGAGGGTGATGAAAGATGGTGAAAGAGGCAGACGGGTGTAGTTTAAAGAATGACGATGGAAGAAGAGGGAAGTTTTCAACATGACCGGGAGCAGAGGACGAGGGGAAGGAAGGCAGGACGGGGTCGACAAAAGGTGAATGAACCAAACCAACAAATAATAATAAATTACAAAACAAAAAGAAGGAGGGAGCAGGAGTGGTTTGGGGATGAAGGGTAGAGAGGCAGAGAAAACGTTACAGATTCAGTCGGAGGGGAAAGCTGGAAAAAAAAACGACCAGGGCGAGATCAGAAAAGACCTCCGACTCTTTGTCAACTTTAACATCTTTGGTTACCACGGCGACCCTTTGGCTGAACGCAAAGAGCCGCGTCTCATCGATGTATGGTCACAGAACATTCATGGGAAAAAAAAAAGGTCCAGGTAGCTTTCAGAGAGACGGGTTGGGAGCAGCAGTTCGTAATGAAGAGCAGCAGACAGAACAGAGAACAGCAGATACAACAGAGAGGATTTAACCGGGGGTGACGTGGGGGGGGCGTCAATCACACACACAGACACACACACACACACACACACACACACACACACACACTCACTCACTCACGCACACAGTGTTTGTTTCACATCAGAGTTTGGAACGAGGCTGACTTATGAAGTCTGGTTCTTTCCGCGTCCCTGCTCGCCGGCTTTGCTCCTCATTTGCATAAACAAACTGCGTATTTGCATTTCACTTCATCAGCCGGGATCCTGTTTGGACTGTAGTACTGTAACGTGGAGCTTTTTTTTTTTTTTTTTTTTTTCTTTCTTTTTTTTTTGATCCGTTTGATCTCCGCTGAAGAGAGCTTACGCTGAATTCAGGCTGCACTCCCTTCCCTCCCTCCTCCCTCCCTCCCTCCCTCCCTCCAACTGCTTGTTTGTCATATCTCCATACCAAAGAAATGTGAGCCGGCGATGTAACCGGAGCAGACCTACGCTCATCCGACACGCCGAGTGCTGATGTGCCGTTTGTCCTCCCGAACAACTCGGAGGGTTTCTTGACGTTAAATAGTGGGAATGTCGCGATCCACCGGCTGCCTGTGCGTTGTCCCTTATTGAACCCTGTTGGAGAGCCTCTCCTGGAACCAACGATACCAACAGAGCATGGACATAAAGCAGGTTTAGATTCCTGGATGACAGAAGAAGAAGTTTCTAGATGACGAGAGGAAACTGATTTAGAAAAAAAAAATCTAACCAGGGAAATTTGAATGAAATTCAAATAAAAAAAATTTAAATGACGAGGCAAACGTCTTTATTACCTACTGAGGTGTCAAGTAATGACGCACGTTTCATTTCTTGGGGGGTTTATCTTGGAGAAACTTCCACTGGAAGCGGCCAAAAGCAAAATAAGTAATTAATAATAATAATAATAATAATAATATTAATAATCTGAACTGTTTGGGAGTGTTAAACATCCAGTCTTTTTTTTTTTTTTTTTTTTTGCCGTTTCTTAGAGAGTTTTCAGCAGCAAGTTGAAGTTCAGATGTTTTAAAAACAAGCCGACTGATTGGACCTCATGCAAGAACAAACAAACAGAAAGAAACTTGTTGCATTGAAGGATTTAGCCTGTTGTTTAATTCATGTACGGCTTATTGTGTTGTTCACAGTGTGAAGGTGGGGACGCCGGGAGGCTTTAATGGTATTAGGGTGATGGATTTTATATGTAGATGGATTTTGCATGTTAGTGAGTACGTTTTTATTCTTCTAATAATGTGTTAAGGGGTTGTGGCTAAAGCAGCGATGTAGACATGGGAACCTACGCTCAGTGGCCAATTACTTAACTTTGTTTTAATCCTTTTAAATCCCACTTGTGTGCCTTTTGATCTCGTCTTATTATATCGGCTTGTGTTTCTTCTGCATCTCGTCTCGGTGCCTTTACTTCTCATGTAAAGCTCTTTTGAAATCGCCTCGTTGTTGAGTGGTGCGACACAAACAGATTTGCCTCGTCGGCAACGATCGAGTGCGATCCAACGCGACTGAAGTAAAACAATAAAATAATAAAGTCATAGTTAACGTGCTGTTGCACTGGGCTACATCACATTGTGACCTTCACATTTACATACATAACAGAAAACACCCTGAACGTTACAGGCATCATAAAAGTCAACTTTATGACAGAGCAGTATTATTGTAATGGCCTGCATTAAATTGTACAGGTGTACCTAATAAAGCGGCCACTGAGGGAACGCCATCGTTGTTTTTTTTTTTTAAATGACGTTGATGTAATAAAGATAATGCAACATGAACTGAAATCCCATTTAAGACGTAACTCCCAGTTTATGTGGCGTCATTCCACTCGATCGCATAACAAGTTTGTGAATTAATTTAAATGCTAAATTTGTGTGTGTTTTTTTATGTCTGCTAATTTATGACTCTTCTCTTCACCCTTGGGGGACATTTTTGTAAACAAAACTCATGAAGCACTTTGGGGGGAGGGGGAGGGGGAGGGGGGGGGGCAGCGATTAGGCTAACGAGGAACTCCTCCTCCTCAACAGGTGGTCTCCATCAAGTGATTTAGGATTTACAACGAGGGACGTCCGAATACTCGGACGAGCAAAAACCTGATGGAAAAAAAGAGGATAGGAATATGGGAATGTTCTTGCATGGGGCTCATCCGCCGACAGCTCCGTGTTCACGTTTTTGTTGGAAACATGAACAGTGAGTTTTGGGGGAACTGGAGGGAAAGCAGGGAGTGTATCTTTTATTTTTGGGACACCTCTACCCCTAAAACTCCTCACCGAGTTTCATCAGAGGTTTCCCTCTAAAAAAAAAAAAAAAAAAAAAAAGGAAGGTCATTTCATGACGGCGTGACCTTGAGACGCTCTGAATGTGCGGACGAGTCGGGTGTCAAACCAGGAAGCCGTGGAGCTTTATGCACATGGTCCACTCTGAAAACAAGCCACAACATAGAACTAACTGACACAGCGCCACACGGACAGGACTGAGACCCACTGACCAACCACAGAACTGTAAACAGGCGCAGCACTGAACCATGGGAGAGCGCACGGCGGGCAGAGGAGGAGGGGGGGGGGGTGTCTTGACAGTCCAAAAATAAATAAATAAAAAAAGAGAGAGAGAGAGAGAGAGAGAGAGAGAGAGAGAGAGAAAGCAAGTCAACAAAACAGAAGACGAACTCAAAGGATCACCCCAGGAAAAAAAAAAAAGAAAAACGGGGAAAAAAAGAAACGACACAGCGATGCAGAACCACGACAGAGATAAGACAGGTGGAGGTAGAGGAGGCTGCAGAGCTGTGGAGGCTGCAGGAGACTTCAGCAAGACAGAAGAAGGAGAGAGAGAGAGAGAGAGAGAGAGAGAGAGTCAAACAGTGATTACGAGACAACATGAAGTCCTGAGCAACACCCTGCAAGGAGGCAACAGAGAGAAGGAATCAAAAGGCGAACAGAAAAAAGGGAACTGAGGAGACACGAGCAGAACAGACGACAGCCCACAGCCCACTAATACTGCAAGGGTGCAACTCCCACACACACACCGACAGCTCGCTTCAGCCAAAGAAACACCACGGCACTGTTTGGGTCAGTCGGGTCACATTCATCAGAATATAGTAGACGTGTGTGACGGGGAGGAGGGGAAACATTTTCAAATCCTACGCTAACTGCTTTTTGTTTTGTTTTTTTTGCTTTCTAAAAACACCTCCTGCACAGATGTTTCAAATTAAAAGCTCAAAAAAAAAAAAAAAAAAAAAAAGGACAAATACCACCTTTCCTGGGAGGCTTTTAATGTGAAACATCTGCAGGAAGTTTCTCTTTAATGCTAATTTAACATCAAATCGCGAAAAAAAACAAAAAAACAAAAATGAAAACAACAAGGCAACATAGAAGTGACTTGAGTGAATGAAAACAGTATTGGCGTTAAAAAAGAGAAAGTGAGAGCAGCAGAGTGGTGAAATGACATGACTCCGCCGTACGGATCGGATAGGTTTTAAAGAAGCTTCCCTGTTTTCGGATTCGCTCTTCTTTAATTTGTTGTTCACACAAACACTCCGGCACAGCGGGAGTAATTTCACCACTCTGCTGCTCTCATTACTCTTAACCCTGTTATTGTTTTCATTCCCTTATTTTGTCCAGTTGCTGTTATTTCTACCGCTGTTGTTATTTCCTGCACAGATGCCCCCCCTCACCCCCTCACCCCTTTTAAAAAGCTTTTCAGGAGCTCAAAGGGCATAATTTCCCCGCAGACAATTAGTCGATTTATAAACCAGCCCATTTACGGGAAATTAACTGCCGACCGTTTTTGATGAAAGATTAATTGTTTGAATCCTGTTTCAAGCTCGTGCCAGCTTTTTGTTTGTGAGGCTTTGTTGTTTTTTTTTTTCTCGTGTGATAGTAAACAGCATATCCGTGGGTTTTAGTTTGAAGAATTTTGATTCTTTTTTTTTTAGATGTCGATTTGGGCTTCAGGAAAGTGTGATGAGCGGATCAATAGTCAATGAAAATAATCCTGAGTTGAAGCCCTGATACTCACTTTTATTTAGTGATGGCAAAAAACAGGAAAGTAGACGCGTTTGAAGGTATTTAAAGGTTCGATTTAAAGCTGTATTAATTGTTTGTTTGGCCACTAGGGGGCAGAAAACTCCCCCCTGTAAACTGACAGGAACATAATCCTGACACGATGTGAAGTAAAAACAGCCGTCTACTAAACAAAGAAATATCAACAACTCTTTGAAGCTGTGAGGAAACACAAAGCGCTGCTGGAACTAAGACGAGGAGCTCAGATGAGCTCAGCGGAGCGGTGATGGATCTAAAGTTACCAGTGGAGGAATGTGACAGAGTACATTAACTCAAATAGAGTTTGAGGTACTTGTACTTTAATTGAGCATTTTGATTTTACGCAACTTTATACTTCTACTCCCCTGATTCTCAGAGAGATATTTGACCTTTTACTCCACTACGTTTGACAGCCTTACTTCTAATCCCCTTCCTGTCCAGTGAAAGCCTCTTACAGTATCTCCAGATGTGGTGATTTTGAATTAAATTTAATTAGGTGTTCCTTTTTATGGGTTGAGGAAATGATCCTACCCCCTGAGATACATAAACTATTTAAAAACCCTCTTTGATCAGCTGAGAAACGCATCGTCACCGAGCCGTGTGTCTCATCTGTTTATCTACCCTACAAAACATATGATACTCTTATAGATTTAACTACAAAACAATATATAAAAGGAGTTAAAATTAGCGCTTTTAACATGAACTTTAAAACATAACAAAATGCAACACACATATTAGCAGTAATATTAATCCAGAAACATCATATATAATAGTAAAATACTGACAGGGAACATTACTGCACGATCAATACTTTTGCATTTCATTCTTTAAGTAAATTCTGATCATACTTACATACTTTAAACTAAGTAAGGTGGTGAGTGCAGGACTTGTAGTGGAGTATTTTCACAGCGTGGTATTAGCACTTTTACTTAAAGAGCACCTAAACCCCCAAAGCACCAATGTATACGGGTAATTAGTAGCGTTGTCATTAGCACTGCTTCACCAGATTGCGTAATGTGCCACCGGCGACACTCCAAGTCAATAAAAAGGAATAAAAGCGTCGTGTTGTGCTTTGATTGAAACGCTACACTCTGACGTTAAATGCCCCGGGTGGAGGCACCTTCGGTTCGGGGGTGAGTTACTCTTTAGGGAAAAGGACCTGAACACTTCCTCCACTTCCTCCTCCACCACGTCGTCGATCTGACTGGAGGTGTTTGTGTGTTTTTAGTGGAGGTCGTCGGTGACCGCGGCGCTGCAAATTATCTCCGTGTGCAAAAGTGTGATGAGCGTCCAAGAGCAAGGAGTGTGTGTGTGTGTGTGTGTGTGTGTGTGTGTGTGTGTGTGTGTGTGTGTGTGTGTGTGTGTGTGTATGTGTGTGTGTGTGTGTTTTCTGTGTACATCAGGAAGCATTCTGTACACAGCAGATGCTCGAACCGTGGGAGGTCAGGAGGAGGGGATCTGTGTGTGTGTGTGTGTGTGTGTGTGTGTGTGTGTGTGTGTGTGTGTGCGTGGGACATTGAGGACGGATGGCTGGTCGAGTTTTGGAGGTTGGAGCGATGACGTCATCGACACAAACACGCAGCAGTCAAATCCCCCGACTGCTAAATATTGAGGGGAAGCACCGAGAGGGAGCGCTTGATTTCGACACGGGCGTCGCCCCATGAAGGACACCGTGGCGGTCGGACTGAGCTCCCTCACGGCCGGAGCTGCATCCTCCCATCAATCCTCAGAGCGCCGACGGGACATGTGAACATCACATTACATTTTGTAGAGAAATTATTCCCAAAGAATAATTTAATTTGTTCAAACAAAATGTGGTATTGTACTCAATAAATATAACTTTGATATTAACAACCTCAGCACGCAGAGATAACCTCGTTTACTCTCCCTCAACCAAAGAGAAGAACTTATTTTCATTAAAGTAGTTCCTTTAAAACAACATTAAGCCACACCAGGGTGCCAGGTAACAAGTATTTTCATTATCAGTTTATTTTGATATTATTTTAGCGATTAATCAGTAAATAGAATCAGAAAATAGAAATTACCCAACATGAGATATTAACAATATGTATATAAACAGTGCTTGTTTTTAGTTAGCATCATAGAAGAAATAGAAAGACGGCAAAAATAATCACGACTACTGACAATTAACTGGTAATAAAATGTCTTCTGATGAATTTTTAATCAACTGACATTAGTTCACCTCTAAATAAACTTATTTAAAAATTAAATATAGCACAGAATAATAATTTCTTAGACTAATTCAGAGTCGCAGTTAAAGTAAATTTTTTAATCTAACTACATTAACGATTTTAATTCTTTGGCCGCTTAGCTGGCAATCGGAACAAGTTGGTTTAATTAGAGAGAAAATTACTAAAAGAGTGAGAGAGTGAATAATATTAAACACATGCACTTATTAAGCAAAACACACGATTTAGTTCCCTCAAATTAAATTAGCCTCGGACAGATTTCTCCACAAAAATTAAAATGAAAAAGTTTAAAAAAAAAAGAGGCACAGTTAGGTATGCGGATACAGCCCCGTTATCACCACTGTGACAGTTACCATGACAACGGTGAACGCTGCGATTGGCTGTCAAAGACTTGAAGGTTGAGAGTTGCACCCTTTTACAGGTAAAGCAAGGCGAGAGAACGTCCCCCTTTATACAGCAGAGAGAGAGAGAGAGAGAGGGAGGGAGGGGGGAGAGAGAGAGAGAGAGGGGGGGAGAGAGAGAGAGAGAGAGAGAGAGAGAGAGAGATGGACTGGACACTCCCCTCCTGCCGCTGAGTGGAGGGTGAGGAGGGGGTGAGTAACAGGAAGGATGGAGAGACAGAGAGGGACAGATGGATGAATGGAGGGGTTACCTTTGTTGCGATTTTCGGGGGGTCCTTGTTTTTTACCTGTTCGGACAGAGAGAGAGGGCGGAATGCTGATAAGATGGCTCAAAAGAAAAATAAGATCAAATCAAACTGAGGGAGAACACAAAGTTCAAACTGATAGAAACCCACAGGTGTGTGTGTGTGTGTGTGTGTGTGTGTGTGTGTGTGTGTGTGTGTGTGTGTCGTGGGCAGGAATGGACCAATCAGAGGAGAGAGACACGGCACTTCCTGCTGCGGAGAACCAACAGTATAATTAGTGATCGAAATAAATAAAAGTTTGATTCGGGAATTTGATTGAATGTTAAAACAATAACGTCTGAAACAATTATACATTATTATCGGTTTGATTTACCACAAAGTTATGTGTACTTGTACATCAGTTATATACATACTGGCTTATTGTTTACATGGTATAATGTAGTTCTGCCACAATCGTTGTTTTTATTGTTGTTCATTCATCTTCGTAAAAATCTCATCTTTATGCAAATTACTACCGTTTGTACTTTCTTGTTCGACGCTAAACTTCTTTGTACTTCATCTGTGCAAAGACAACAAAACATTACCTTGAATTTAATTGATCAATAATCCAATTCAACATACTCGTATATATATATATATATATATATATATATATATATATATATATTTCTAAAATCAGGTTTGTTGTGATTGTCGCAGCACAAAACACTTTAGCTGTTTTCAATAAAATAAAATAAAATAAAATAAAATAAAATAAAATAAAAACACACACTTCTGCAGTGATTCCAGAGATGGAAAATGTTTGTCCGCCATTTTGGTTTGGACTGAAATATCTCAACAACTATCGGATGCATTTTCATGACATTAGTAAGCAGGCGTCCACGGTGCCCGGAGGACGAGCGGATGCCTCCAACAGATTCCTGAAACCCAGAAGAGCTTTTCTGCACGTTCCTTCGTCCTGAAGTCGAGTTTTTTAGTTCGATGCCTTGAAATGCGCTCGGCGGCGAACACACGGGGTCATGGTTTACATGTTTAAACATAAATTCTTCAGTGTTCACGTGAAGTCATGTGACCACCGTGGTGTAGCTCCTTTATAGCCTCGCGTTATCTTTTTTTTTTAGTATCGTAAATTTCTTTGTGCCACAGAGCATCAGGTCAACATTCTGAAGGGTCAACATTCGTAGTTTTTGTGTCCCCCTGGTGGCCGAAGGTTGAAAGGGGCTAGTTCACCCAAAAATAATATAAATTGTATATAGTCCTCTCCTCCCAAGGCTCTCTATGGCCCCAAGAGACGTTCTCCTTCAAATAGTGATAAGGGGAGCGGAGCACGTGAATAATGATAAATATGGAGGTGAGAATGTATACTTTTTGGGTGAGCTGTTCCTTTAAGGTGCTGACCACGATCGGGACGTCCCAGGGGCAGCGGTCTCTCTACCGTCGACCTTCTAATAAAAAGGACCGGCCAACAATTACTCTTCCAACTTCCACACTTACTGTGGAAAGCTTTCGACAGAGCTGCTAGTTTTCTCAAACGATGTGTGGACTGGTTCAGGTTGCGGAAGTGACTTTGATGGATTCTGTTTACTTCCTTCTCTGCATAAATATGAACTCTGATGGTTGTCAGTGACAGCTGTCATGCATCGATCAGGGAAGTGACAGGAGGAGGCCACGAGTGTGTTCCTCCGCAGGGGCAGTAACTTCCTGTTGGCCTAATAGGAGCGCTCTGCTTTTATTGTGAAAGGAGGTTTGGCAAGGTCAACGCACGCACACACACACACACACACACACACACACACACACACACACACACGCACACAGCTCTTTGTTATTCAGCCCGTGGTATGTGATTGATGACAAAGACTGAACTGCTGCAAGTGTGTTTGTGCATTTGTGTTTGCACACGCACACACACACACACACACACACACACACACACACACACACACACACACACACACACACACACACACACACACACACACCTGCAAGATAACCAGAGGGTGCGACTTTACAGGAGTACATGAATGTGTGTGTGTGTGTGTGTGTGTGTGTGTGTGTGTTATTGTGTATTCCTGTGTGTTAAGTGGGTTGATGCAGCCATGTGTGACAGTAAAGTGTGCCGTCTGTCTGCTGTTACCAGAGACTCCAGAGACTCACAACAGCACAACAGTGTGCGTTCTTGCACTTCTTCTGTCTTTGTGAGGACTAATTAAAGTTTCAGACTTGGCGTGGAAATTATTTTATAGTGAGGACATTTTTTCGGGGGGGCCGGGGGGGAATTAGGACGATTTTGGAAAGCGTTGAGGGTTCAGGTTTGAGGATCATGTATTATGAGGCTCCTCACATGCCACACGTGTGAGACGCTGATATGAAGGAGCTCTTTTTCTGCTCATTTCCAGTTTAAAAAGGGGGTGAAATCTTAAAAGCTTGTCTTGCGGTCCTCCTCGTTAGGAATTCATGACCGGTTTGGATTATTTATTTATTTATTTATTTATTTATTTAAATGTAAACCCGAGCGTCTCTCTCCCCGCTGAGCTGGTACATTCAGCCGGTTCACAATGAATGCCTGACAAACTCAAACTTTAGCCAGTAAAACAAATGATCAGACAAAAACAAACTAAAGAAAAGAGACATGAGTAAAAAAGGGGGTTAGCGTGATCACAAGCAAATCAAAAGCAATAGAGACCGACTGCAGAAGCCTGTTGGTTTACATCAAACTGCTCTGCGATAGTACGAGGATCATCGGGACTTTTTGAAGGGTTCCTCTTCAAAAAGCCACTGTGGGAGGTTCGTTTCGTACATTACATCACGGCCAAATCAATACCTCAGAACAGTGGCCGTAAACCGTGAATAAATGAGACCAGGACGCAGTGTTGTCTTTTTTTTAAAGGTCTGTGTGGAAAACACAGTCCAGGTGTTGACTGACGGAAACGTTCTCAATGATACAATAAAAAAAAAAAAACTAAATTGATTACAGTAAAGTTTCCCCATTTAGCAATTATTCAGCTTAGAATAATAACAATGGAAGATTTAAACATTATTAATAATTCAAAACAATAAGTCCTTGATTTTAGACAGAAGTAAACAAAAGCAGCCTGAAACTTCACTCGAAAACTCTCATTTGACTCGGTCTCCAGTTTACTTTTTTTTTTAATGTTTCCAACTGATTTTTTTTAAATAGAAGAACCATATAAAAAAAAAAAATAAATAAATAATAATAAATACATTAAAAATGAGAACTTAACGGTCACATGCATGTAGGGATAATTCAGCATCATGTTAATGACGCAAAACGTACGGAGGCTAAAGCTGCAGGTCCTGGTGGGGAAGAGCTATTTATCCCTGGTGATGTCATCGTACAGTTTAACAAGAAATAAACATATGAGCAAAGTCTCGATCACAACTGTAGGGAGTAAGCTCGTTAGCCATCGTCACGCCAACGTTAATTACGAACGACGCCGCACTACAGACTCTTTGGATGCAGAGTGTATCACGTACTACAAACCCCATTCACACCACGTCAACATGTGGAGAGATCCTTCACAGGCCTGCCGTGCCTCGTTATGGTGTCTGAGCTGTGATTGGACAATCACGGTTATAGGGGAGGGGCTTAGTGAACGGTCAATGCACATCCCTTTTTTTTTTTTTTTTTTTGTACTTTAATGTTATGTCAGTTGTGTTTAGTTGTTTGTTCAGCATATATGACCACTACCGGTGAACTCATCCGTGGTCTCATTTATTCACTTTAGTGATCTATTGAAGCTCACTAGTGTTACAATACTGTAGTTAGACCCTTCAAACAGCTCTGCAGTTATCAGCTCGGACTGGATGAACTCTACCTGTTGACGGAGTCGGCTAGTGCGACAGGAGAAACTTCAAAATCAACACCAGCTGATACAAAAAAAAAAAAAAACGTGCAAATATTTCCAATCTGCACTGTTCAAACAGTCGAGTAGAAATATTCAGAAGCTGACACGATGACGGTTGTCTTTCTTTTTCTCCACACACTTCACACACTTAGTGTACTCGAATGACCTTCGACACTTCAACGGCGAGTGGGATCGGCTTTGTCTCATGTCTTACTTTTCTTGACCTTCTTCTCTTCGTCGCTCTCGCCGGCGCCCAGCAGAGTGAAGATGATGCCGGTTTGAGAGTTGAGGCCGACGGCTGACACCACCATCCTGCCCGATCCCTCCATGACATGGGTCCCTGAGGAGAGATTCGAAAGACAGGAGTCACAACTGGACCCTTTTTAAAAAATTATGTCACCGCATGACTGCGTTTAGGCGTATAATCTTTTCTCCAGCTGCATATTTCAATACTTTAAAAAAAGAACCCAGTCAACATTTTTGCTGTACTTTAGTATTGCAATTTTCTGATATTATTAACTTGTGGAGTTCCCAGGATCCATCTTCAGGCCACTACTTTTTAATCTTACAGTATGTTACCTTTTGGTACCGTCATCATAATAATAATAATAATAATAATAATAAATTTAATTTATAACGCACTCTTCATTCATAAGAATCTCAGAGTGCACAGAGCCAGTACATAGTACATAGTTAAAACATAGTTAAAACAGACTATATTTAAAAACATAGTTAAAACAGACTATAGTTAAAAACATAGTTAAAACAGACTATAATTAAAAAAAACATAGTTAAAACAGACTATAGTTAAAAACATAGTTAAAACAGACTATAATAAAGAAAATAGCTGACAGATTTAACACAGAGTAAAAAACGCGTTCCTGAATAAAAAGGTTTTTAGGCCAGTCAGGAGACATGGAGCATCTTTCTATGCTGACGACACATCTTTCTTTCTATGTTAATGTCACACATCTTTCTTTCTATGCTGACGACACATCTTTCTTTCTATGCTGATGTCACACATCTTTCTTTCTATGCTGACGACACATCTTTCTTTCTATGCTGATGTCACACATCTTTCTTTCTATGCTGACGACACATCTTTCTTTCTATGCTGACGACACATCTTTCTTTCTATGCTGATGTCACACATCTTTCTTTCTATGCTGATGTCACACATCTTTCTTTCTATGCTGCTGATGACACATCTTTCTTTCTTTGCTGATGACACATCTTTCTTTCTATGCTGACGACTCACCACTTTATGTGGTTAAATCTTCTGATGACACAGATTCTGGTTGCTCTTTATAGATGTAAACTTTAGAGCCTGGATGTGACAAAACATTTCACAGCTCAAAAAGGATGAAGCAGATTATATTTAGTTAGATTAGTTGTGAGTTCTGATGCTCAGAGAGAGAAACCAGAGCTGCCAAATGTCATGCTTTTGACGTGAGTCAACAGTTTAAATAGGGAACCACTCCTTGAATAAACATAAAGCTAAAAGGTTACCTCCAATGTCCGAATGTCACACTAAGCCCATAGTTCAGCACCAAGACTGGTTGTTAAACATTATAGAGGCAAAATTACGAAGACACAAACACAAAGAACTCTCCAAAGTCCAAAAACACCCGACATGAATGTTGCATTTTGCCCCTTTCGCTTAGCTCTATAATTTTGCATCTGTTGAGATTGAATTGTCCAACAAAAAAACAAAACATGTTCCAACAAAATTAGCATGTATAAACAGGTTTTTTTTAAACATGAGAAAACCTGCTTAAATAGGAGATAGATTCCTTTCCCATTGCAAGTTACAAGTAGGCCTTTCTGTTTTGTTTTTCTCGTGGGTCACGTTGAACCTCAAGAACGGGCCAGAAAATAGGATTAGTAAACAGTGAAACGTGGTTACTTCAGTGGTCAGATTAACACAAACTGTTTTGATGAGTTTTTTTTGTTTCTTTAAAGTTTGAATAAAGTGTGTTTAACGACGATCAGTGAGGTAAAATTACTGTTGTCTGACTGGAGTCTTGTGGCTTTGAGGAGAGCATATTAAATCGTATGTCAATAAATTATAATAACTGTCCAAATCCTTGTTGATATTATCTATTATATTTTCACTTAAACAAGAACCAGTTCAGAAAAGGGGTGAAAAATTCCATCCAGTCCATCCAGGTGTCATGTTTCCATCACATCAAAGCCAGAGGTTAGTAGATGGTAGTGGGGTCTTTTGTCCATTGGGAAAGGGGCTTCGGGGATTATGCACTTAGATAAAATTTAAGTTAAGTGATATCTTTTTTGTCCCCATACCCATTATTCTCCAATTCGTCTTATTATTAGCTTGCCAGCTATCTGAGTTGCAATAACTTGTATAAAATGTGCTATACAAATAACACTTATCCTAACAACTGGTCCCCTCTGATATGGATTTAATGCATATTGATTAGTTATGAGACCGGATTCCACGTCCTACTTCAGAGGATTTTCCTTCCAGGCCAGACTCAAACAGTCAGTGAATATGTTTGTTTAAGGGTCATGAATATCAGCAGAATCACCAGAGAATCACCAGTGTTCGTCCCGTGTCACGAGACTGAGCAGGCACTCACCGGACAGCAGCATGGGGTCCTTCTCCATAGACTTTCGGACTTGATCGGACTCTCCAGTGAGAGAGCTCTCGTCAATCTTCAGGTCGTTGCCTTGGATCAGGATCCCGTCGGCAGGCAGCAAGTCTCCTGCAGGGGCAGAGGTCAGAGGTCAGAGGGTGCGTTTCATTCATTTATCCAAACAGCTGCAGTGAAAACACATGTGCAGTCCTCTCATGCTCTGATGAAGGCTGAGCACCAAAACATTACATCAAACACAGACTGCTGAGTGCAAACTGTTGAGCTCTTCTGTTAATGCTAAAAACAGACTGTTATTGTTATTGAGGAGTATTATAGATCCAAGAAATCCAGATACACACTCATGTAGTCAGTGAGGCTTCAGACCAAAGTTTAACAAAAAGATAAATGAGGTAGCACATTGCCTTTTTTAGCTTGAATCCAAATTTTCTTTCCTCCCTCTTAAACATATAATTATAATGCATCACTTTCTATGTATTTCCCATCAGCCATACACGGTCCACAGCCCTGTCCGTATACTTTAGAGTACTCTTAGTCTGGGTCGGTTTCTTCTGGTTTGGTCTCGGGCTCTTAGTTCCAGGGAAGGGAAATCATAAAAATAATTTAAACAATAGTGTGCTTCCCGCTTTGGGGAAGAGCTGTTTCCTGTTTCTGCATGACAGCGCTCCTGTTTACAAATATAGATTTTCCGTGTGTCTGATTGAAAGTGGAACAGACTAAAGAATATCTTCCATCAGTGTAGCAACAATCAGAATTAACATTAAACTTAAATTAGCATCCAGTTATTGACATGGCAGACTTGATATTTCAGTGTCTGGTGTCTGTGGTCTCGTACCATATTTGATCTGAGCGATGTCTCCCACCACGATCTCGGCCACAGGGATCTGGATGACCTGGCCTTTGCGAATGACGGTAAACTTTTGCTCCTGCTCGATGCGACTCTGCAGCCCGCGGAACTGCTTCTCCTTGGACCAGTCGTTGAAGGCCGTCACCAGGACGACGATGATGACCGAGAACAGGATGGCGGCGCCCTCGATCCAACCGGCCTGGGACTCGCCCTCGTCCTCGACGCCACCGGCAACCTCGCCGCATGCTGCGACAGGACGAGGGCATGTTGAATTTGGCTTTCATCAAATAAATATGTGCTCAGTCCAAACAGACGGAGCAGCTTTGTCAAACAAAAGCTGTGCAACTTCCAATAGCAGTAGAGAGAGCTGCTTTGAGCAACAAACACAATGCACAAACGTAATCTTACATTTTTCTATTTTTTTATATATAAAATTGTATGCAAATCATATATATATATTTTATTTTTATTCGTATTTATATTTATATTTATATATATATATATATATTTTTTTTTTTTTTATATTTATATATTTATATATATATATATATATATATTTATATTTATATATATATATATATATATATTAATATATGAATTAAGAAAAGAGGAGTAAATTAAAACAAATTAATATAAAAGAATTAAGAAATGTAAAGACATGCCTAAAATTTTTATAAAAGTTAATGCAAATCAATATATAAAAATGTCCTATGCATAAAAAATGGTTTGTTAAAATCAAGTAAAATACAAAATAATAATAATAATAGATTACAAGAAATTATACTATTTATTTCCTCATCATGAAGGTCTAATTATTCTTCCAGGAATTAAACACAGATTTCAGTATTTCTCTACCGTAATTTGTCTATAATGTTATTGGCCTAACAGTGAACAAATTTAAATATATAGAGTCTTAAAACACTGGCATCAACTTAAGATAAATACCCATCATTTAATATTAGAATATAAACATCCCCCAGGGTTACTTAAGTCTACAACCACACCAAAATATAACACAATAGTATCTCCGGTCGTGTCTTTTAGTTCAGACTCCGACTGTACCGACCTTCACTGTCGCCCCCTGGTGGATGGTAGAAGGACAGGCCAAGCGAGATGATGGCAGCGATTTCCAGAATAATGAGCGTGACGTCCTGCAGCGCCTCCCACACCAGCGACAGGAACGACTTGGCCTTCTTGGGGGGGATGAAGTTCTGGCCAAACGCCGCGTGGCGTTTCTCCAAATCCACGGGGTTACCGGACAGACCTGCAGACGCAAACACGGGACATTAACCATCACATCAATTACGGAAAACTAACGAGAGCAGGGTCTTTGCTTTATAAACAAAAAAGTAGAAATGCATTTGCAACAAAAAGTCACATTTTATGTTCTTTTGAAAAGGAACATCCAAGTCCCTCCGAGTAAAAATTAATAATTCTGCACATCTGACAGTGTTGAAGTTAAATTCAAACACAAGACAAAACATGAGAAATGATTTCCAGGTGTGTGGTTAAAAGCTAAAAGCACAGTATGTGTATGTACAGTGTGCTGAACATATTATAATGCAATAAATTCAAGGAAGAAATGACCCGCCTCCAACCTACTGATGTATGGATAAAAAGTATAAACACCGTGTGTGTGTTCATGTGTTTCCTCTGCTCACTGACTTCTCCCATATCTAATCACTCATTACATTTGTGGTTCAAACTGCATCCAGTAAAAAGAAATTAAAAAATAAAATAAAAAAAACCTTTAGTGAAAGTGTGATTATCTCACTGCACCTTCTGCACCTCCACGCAGTGAAGGCAGAATGTGCTCTGTAGTTATGAAAAGATTTCACAGAGTTCCATAAACAGTAGTTTTGCAACATGACCTACTTATGTTGCCATGGAAGACTGCAGTATTTCCATATGCAGTATTTATTTGGGCGAATCACCAACACAGATTTGTTCCACCCAAAGAAATTATGCATTTTCTTATTCACCATTTCCTCCTTTCTGTCTGGAGATCCACTTAAAAAATTAAATGCACTAAAAAGATCAGGCAAATGGTGCGTTCAGGTGCAGCCACGCGGAGGGTAAAAATTAGTCTTTTTCCAGGTTTCACTGATCCCTGTATGTCGTATCCATATTTCTCCACAATCTATGACGTTAACCATAACCCTAATTTCATAAGAAAGAAAATAATATTTAAAAAAAATATATCTGTATGGTTCCAATTCCTGCCAATTATCCTGCGACCCTTCAGGTTTATCTTGGAGGTCGTTTAACGCTCGTTTGTAAATCAATATTTAAAAAGAAAATAAAAAAAACAACGTATACAATAAAATGAATTAATAAAATAAAAAATAAATGAATATGTAAAATAAAATCATCAAACAACAATAAAAGTGGAATAAGTCTGTTTAAATAAATTAAATGGAGTATGTACTGCAGTATTCTTTCCTATAAAAAGATTTCTACGACAAATGAATGATGAAGTCTGACGTTTCTCTTCCTGTCGCTCTGCAGACGCATCGTTTACAATCGGCCGCTCTCTGAAGACCAAACATTATCTGTGAGTTATTGATTCCAGAGCTGTGACTGTCATTTTCCAGCAGTGACTCACCTCCGACTGCTCGTTCGTTCGCCATATAAAGACAAAGACAACAAAAAAGATCTCTCCGTCGCCCCCGATGCTCACAGAGGGCTTCGGGTTCTTATTATTATTATTATTATTAAAACTGGCAGAAAATCTAATCTTAAAACCCCATTTGCAGTTTCTTTATTATTTATTAATAAATAAATCAACAGGTCGTGTTTATCTTCACTCTGTTAACGGAGGGTTTTTCTGAGCCGAGCTCGTCACCACAGGACCTCGTTAACTTTAAATTCAGCGGTTTATTTGCAGCACAGAGACTCGTTTCACCCATTCTTTTTTTTATTTATTTAAATTTCTTTTTTTATAAATCCGGGTGCTTTTCAGTAAAAACCTGAAAATGTGTAACTTCCTCTGCACGTCTGTGTGGGCAGCAACATGGCTGCTGTGGATTCTTGGTGGAATTGGGGAGATGTGCAGTGGAACGTGATCTGAATGTCAACAGACCGACAGGATTTCTCATGAAGGAGAAAGTCGGCGTGAACATGTTTCTGCCTTCGTGTGTTTTCCTCTTCTTCCTCCTCCTCCTCCTCCTCCTCCTCCTCCTCTTCCTCCAGTAATCAGGTAAATATACTTGATAATAGCTTCTGCCAGTTAGAGCATGAAGCCGCCACGACCCAGCTTCCTCATCAGCACGTCATGTGATCTGAATTATAAGAATCCTTTACCTTAAGACAAAAGGTGAGAGTAGATTATGACAGGACATGAGGGGATTAGGTAATCTCAGGTGAGATGAAATAAGACGAGGTGATGTGAAAGGAGAGGAAGCGAGATGAGTTTGAATGAGATGGCTGGAGGTGAGATGAAGTCAGAGGAGATTACGAGATGAGATTGATTGACGTGAGAGACATTAAATGAGATTAAATGAGGCAATTTTAGGCCAAATTAAATTAGGTGAGATGAGTTCAAACGAGACGCGGTGACGAGCATCATGTACACGATGTACATGATGTACATGATGTACATGATGTACATGATGTACATGATGGGGGATGAAAGGAGGTGAGGTGAAGAGAGAAGAGTTGAAGTGGTTCTGGGTGAGAATGAGACGAAGTGAGATGTTGTGAGAACAGATGAGACGAGATAGAGAGAAAGAAATGTGAGATACAGTGAGAGGAGTCGAAGTGGTGATAGGATGCAGTGAGAGGAGTCGAAGAGGTGATAGGATGCAGTGCGAGGAGTCGAAGAGGTGATAGGATGCAGTGAGAGGAGGTGAAGAGGTGATAGGATGCAGTGAGAGGAGTCGAAGAGGTGATAGGATGCAGTGAGAGGAGTCGAAGAGGTGATAGGATGCAGTGAGAGGAGTCGAAGAGGTGATAGGATGCAGTGAGAGGAGGAAGAGGTGATAGGATGCAGTGGAGAGTGAAGGTGATAGGATGCAGTGAGAGGAGTGAAGGTGATAGGATGCAGTGAGAGGAGTGAAGAGGTGATAGGATAGTGAGAGGTGAAGGGTGATAGGATGGTGGAGGAGGTGAAGAGGTGATAGGATGCAGTGAGAGGAGTCGAAGAGGTGATAGGATGCAGTGAGAGGAGGTGAAGAGGTGATAGGATGCAGTGAGAGGAGGTGAAGAGGTGATAGGATGCAGTGAGAGGAGGTGAAGAGGTGATAGGATGCAGTGAGAGGAGGTGAAGAGGTGATAGGATGCAGTGAGAGGAGTCGAAGAGGTGATAGGATGCAGTGAGAGGAGTCGAAGTGGTGATAGGACGCGAGATGATGTGTGGTGGTAAGAAATGAGGGGAGATAAAAAAAGGAGGCGAGTTGAGGATATTTAAATGAGAGATCTTTGGCGACATCGTGTAATTCGATACGAGAGATGTAAATAAAACTCTTCAAATCAAAACGTATAATCTTCCGTCTTCACTCAGACGAGCGTACCTGAATAAAGTTGTGTGTGAAAGCGTGTGACTGAGTACCTCTGTGGTTTAGAGCAGCAGCAGAAACATGACACACGGTGCACAAACAGAGATTTTAAAAATACACCGCTTGTCAGAGTCATCAGCAGCTATCTTTCATCACGCCGTGGTTTAGTTCAAAGTCGGGTTTGATCATTTTGAAGCCGGAGATTGACGCTGAAAGCTCCCGTCAACACTAAAATAAAGAAAAACAGAACCACAGAGCACCTTTACAGGCGGTTTGAAACAAGTCTGGCTTTTTTTTTTTATATGTTTTTTTTTTTTTTTTTTCCCTCCTCCTGGTTTAATGCTGTGATTGCGGCGGCGGGGTTTCATCTGGCGGCGTCTCGTTGTGTTTGCGAACGTCCCCGCGGAGATGCAGATTAAAGCCCCGCGACGATGTTCCAGCAGCCGGCTGCACGCTCGCCTGTCACAGATGTTTATGAAATGCAGCTTCCAGCAGAAACGGACTTCATTGGTCCAAAACGAGGTCTCCTCCGATGCACGGCTTTTATCAGCCAGCACGCAGCCGCGCCTCCTACCACACGGAGCTTCTGCTTCCATTCATTCTCCCCCCGACTCACGACAGCAGCCGGGATTAATGTCCACTCGCATTGTTCTGAATGTTTGATGTCCACCACAAAAGACGGAGGACAGTTTCCTCCCTCCCTCTCTCCCTCTCTCCCTCTCTCTCTCTCTCTCCCTCCATGTTGTCGGGACCGGCCTCCAGTTTGCTTTATCGCCCCTGCAGTTCGTCCATCTTCGTCTGCGTTGTTTTCTCTCATTCTATCGTGTTTTATCTCCCCACTGGTGTCCCACAGCTGGGCGAACAGTCGCCGACACCAGGGAGGCTGATGGTCTTCGGCTGCGGCTGATATCTCATTAATTTCAAGGGCCAAAACCAAAAAGTATCAACTGTGAAGATGTGCTCCGATAGCGCACAAAGCAAATGTCAGAGGCAGAGCGATGGACGCCTTCAGTTGCAAGTTTTCCCCCGGAGGTCACGCAAAAAGAAGACGAAGAAGCAACTTTCTTAAGTTTCAAGCTTTGGCCCACAAAAAGAAAACGTTCACATATTCTGAGGCTCTAAGGGTCGAATTAATGAACAGAAATAACTGGAGTTTCTGTTGAGTTCTGGGATCAGTCGAAGTCACACAAAAAAAAAGAAATTTAAAATGAAATCTGAAACTGCTGAGCAGCAGTTGTGGGGAAAAGGGCAAATATAAAAAATATATATAAATAATAAAAAAATCATATTCATCAAATTAAATCTAAACATTTGCCGTGGAAACGCCTACAGAAGTTACTGTATGTCCACACTGTACACTAACAGACAGTCACATGGGTTATTATTACATTTATTTCCATATATGTAACCATCTATAATTTGTTCTGCAACTATTCCTCTAAATAAAATGTTCTGCACAGATTTTTTCTGCATCACATCTCATTTACTCTGATTTTCTTCCTTTGGTCTTCCCGACATCTAAAGCCCTTTCACTCCGTTTAAAAATGCATGAAGATAAGTGGCGTGATGGCATGTAATGGTGTGTGGTGACATCACGCACATGTATGCACACACACACACACACACACACACACGCACACATCTTTTAGCCTTCGACCAACTTACAGCTGTACTGAAGGTTTTTCCAAACCTCCCCAAAGTCTCTTTTTAACATCTGGATGCACAAATATTCTGTCCTCTGCACCATAAATAAGATTTAATACCAGTTGCAACTAAATTTCCTCTCCATGTAGCTAGAAATTACACATATACGCTTGTCCGTTACGTAAACCCCGAGCCAAATATAAACACATTATTTTGTGTGAAAATATTAAATATTGGAAAAGCTGTTCAGTGGACGCTCATCTTTGACTGGAATGTTTGTTGTTAATGTTAATACAAAAACTGGGGCTAGAATACACCAACGACCAAAGGAAATAGAAAAGTTCCAGATTATAAATTCATACTTCCTCAGGATGAGTCCTGAAGTCCATCAAAGATCTTGAGACATTTCAAAAAGGAAATCACCAAACCACATTTCCTCTGGATTATCAAAATAAATTCCGTCTCGGCTGCAGGATTATTATTATTATTATTATTATTATTATTATTATTATTATTACAGCGAGCTCTCACCGGCTCATCTGCGGCCTGCAGTCAGACTTTTGCTTCTCTCACAGTATTAACGGTGGAGTTATGGGAAAAAGATTTACCCAGACAATACCTTAGACTAATATAACCGTTTCCTTTAATATAAACACTGATCTGAATCTCCTAAAATGTTCAACGTCAAACGGCCCTCGAAAGCCAGCTGACATGATGGAGGAAAAAGGAAACGAGTGGCCGATGGGGCAGAATGTCCCCTGGACACAGAACCAGGCGTGAATAACCTCCGTCAGGTCGCCTGGACCCGGGTGTCTGGTGGAAAGCCTGAAACACCCAACAGACTGCAGGACGCCGGTGATGTGTTCAAGTGTAAACTGTAAAGTTACCGTCCCGTGGAAGACGGCGGTAGTGTTTCCGAGCACCAGAGTCTCTTTAGAAAACCTCTCTTTTTACAGTCTGCCCGCTCAGTCCTGGTCCCCCCCCCCCTCCCCCCTCCCGCCCTCAGCCTCCCTTATTCTTAATAATAATAAAATGCAGTGCGATTTTTATTGGAAGCGAGAGAAATGTTTATAAAAACAGAACAGAAGCGTTTAATTTACAGGCCAACACAGCGGCGGTTGTTCCATCTTCAGTATCCACAGACACTCACGTCCTCTGCTGCAGAATGAGGCAACGACTCCATAAATCCTCAGGCAAATAAAACTGAAACCATTTACACAACAAATTTACATATATTTTAGATTCGCGCTTCTCAGGCTCTGTAATTGACCGGCGTACCCCGCCTCTCGCCCAATGTCAGCTGGGATTGGCCCTCAAGGAGAAGTGGGTTTAGCTAATGGATGGGTGGATTCTTTATTCATTTATTTTTTATTTCTCAGCTCTTTTCAGGTTTCTGGAAAGTCTGGAGAGAGAATTATCTTATTTTAGTTCACTGTAGGAGATGTGACAGAGCGAGAGACAGAAAAGAGAGACATGAAGATCGTTGCATGTCTTGGTGTTTTTCTCCCTCTTGCTGATCACTAAGAGGAGCCTTCTACTTGAACTGGCAGAGACATGGATGACCTGAGGCTGTGTGTGTGTGTGTGTGTGTGTGTGTGTGTGTGTGTGTGTGTGTGTGTGTGTGTGTTCGTTACAGTGAATGAGACTCGGGTCACGCAGCTCAAGTTGAATCTCAGATTGGTTACTGACTTCTCACACCACGGAGCTCGAAGGGATCCGACACGCCAGCAGGCCGAGAAACCTCTGAACCTACTTACACGACCAGTGTGTGTGTGTGTGTGTGTGTGTGTGTGTGTGTGTGTGTGTGTGTGTGTGTGTGTGTGTGTGTGTGTGTTTATGAACTGGTTGACAGCTCAGGCTCAACCCTGACTGATGATTTGCTCGGTACATATCTTGGTCGCTGTGCTTAAAAGAACAACATCAAAGGGATCTTTATTCTTATATCTTTATTGCATAAAAAAACAAACTGATATCAGTTATAATTGTGCGACACCACAAAATCCTCTTGGGTGGCGACTTCCTTTAGCCTGTGTTTTGTCGCCTTCGCTGTTCATTAACTGAGCGGAGACATGAAGGAGGAAGCTCTCTGCGGAGCACACCGACTCATCACACTTGTTATCGGAGCGTGTCGTTACATTTGGTTCTGAAACAACAAGTTAGTTGTTCCAGAGATCCACCTAAAAAAAGACCTGCTCCTTTTTTTAGAATGCAGGACGAAAACATGAGCAGCAAGTATTTATACAAGATCCACACAAGGTAATGGTGCTAATGCTAATGCCAGTGCTAATGCCAGTACTAATGTTAATGCCAGTGCTAATGCTAATGCCAGTGCTAATGCCAGTACTAATGCTAATGCTAATGCCAGTACTAATGTTAATGCCAGTGCTAATGTTAATGCCAGTGCTAATGCTAATGCCAGTGCTAATGCCAGTACTAATGCTAATGCCAGTACTAATGCTAATGCTAATGCCAGTGCTAATGCCAGTACTAATGTTAATGCCAGTGCTAATGTTAATGCCAGTGCTAATGCTAATGCCAGTGCTAATGCTAATGCCAGTGCTAATGGTAAATGGACCTGCTTTTGTAGTCTTCCGTCCACTCAGTGCTGAACACTACGCGTCAACATTAACCCATTCCTGTGAGAAAGCTAAGCTAACTTTGTTCCTCTTTCTCCCAAATGTTGAATATAGTGAATGAAACCCAACGGACACATAACCCCGGGCCGGTAGAAGCGCAGTGTGAAACATATGGCCCTGTTTCGGTTAACACTGGGTTAATAATGTTAGATTCCTGGGCTGAGAATATGGAGCGTGAAGAGTCGATTTGGGGGAAATTACAGGTCAAAAAGACAGTTGAAGCACAAGAGCCTGAATTGTATCTGTTTTTCTCTCAAAACGAGCCAAATAATATTCATTAGGCCGCTTAAGCTTCATGTATCCATCGGAAATATAGCCAAAATAACTAATTTATGGCCCGAGATACAAGTGACTATTGTGGGGGAGTCCGGCGCTGTTCATAGTACAGAAAGAGAGAAAGAGAGGAAGGAAGGAAGGAAGGAAGGAAGGAAAGAAAGCGAGAGAGATGCAAGCCACAAACTGCGGTTTCTACGCAGTGACAGGAAATCGTTCATAAGTTCAGAATATATCTGGCGCTCTGATCTGCAGCGTTCTTACGCGAGTGCTCTGATAAATAAATGCATGTTTTTGATTATGAAACCGGAGCTTTATGTTGTTATTTAACCTTTTCTGAAGCGGTTGCAGGTGTTAAATCAATACCTTTTATTTGATGTTAATAACATTGCTCCCTCGTCACTTCATCGTGGCTCCTGGTTGTTGGTCTGAATACTCAAACATCAGTATTATATACCGATGATTGTTTCAATGCACCCCCCCCCCTTAAAACATCTGTACAAACGTCCACACCGAGCTTTTAAATCTGCATAAAACTGAACATCTGATGACATAAATCCATTTTTAGCTTCTCAGCCCTGGATGTTTGTCTGAAGATACAAACTCCTTCACACGAAAGGAATAAAAGTGACGTCACAGAGACGAGGAGAAGTCGTCTCTCCAGCGCTGCTGATCATTCAGCTATTTTCCTAAAATAGTCGTTTATTTTTAGGTCAGTTCGCTCCTCGTCGCCCCGGCTCTCGTTTGAATAAAGTTTTTTTTTTTTTTTGCCCAGACGCCGCAGAGTACACAGATTTTTATAAAAATGATGAACAGGACGATCAATGACCTCCAAAGAGGCAGCAGACGGATTCATCAATACACATTAACCAGCGGGGGGGAGGGGGGGGGGGCTGAGTCTCGTGTGTGTGTGTGTGTGTGTGTGTGTGTGTTTTAGGATGTGTGTGTGTGTGTGTGGTCAGGGGGAACAATGACAGTCGGCGGCTGATTTCTTACAGGCTGAAAGTTGAAGCAGCTGAAGAAGAAGCGAGTGATTAAGCCAGAGCTCTAACACTGGAACTCTAAATATAACCGTGTGAAGTCTGACTGAGAACATTATGCTTCTGTCGCCGAGCCAATCGGGTCGGCGAGCAGTCGACCGGCTTTCAGACGGGAGAACTCGAGTGTGTGAACAACTGTCGGAAAGCGTGTTTACACGACCACAAGAAGCAGACCGCCGAGAGGAATCAGGGGAAGGTGAGGATCAGATAACCGCCGCGTGAAACCCGGGTTTCATTTCACGCCGACTCGACACTTATCATTGTTGTAGAGAGACAATCGAGTTATAATCCGGAGGATTTTTCTTGCAGGTTATTGCAGTTCCCTTTATTTTTAATACTCGACGCGGCGCACGTGTTGCTCAGGAGCAGACGAGTCCACGTGTGAAGGTTCTGTGATCGCCTCTCCGTGTGATGGCTGCTGTTAGTGGCGGAGTCCGCCTCTCCTATCTCTATCGCTCCAGAGCTTCACAGGGAAACTAATGCGAGTGCAGAGCCTCCATTTCACGCTGGTGTTGCTGCACTGGTTGACGATGGGGAGGCTTTTTATTGTGAGCTGCAGTCGAAAGTGTTCAAGGTCACAGCTGACTGCAGCTACCTAAACTGAGTCCGTGTCAGAGGAGGATTTTTAACGAGCTGCTGAGAGCGAGTCGTTTGATGAAGAGCTGCAGATGACAGACTCTACGGTGGCTTTTGAGAAATACCTCCGACACATCAGCGGGGGTAAACAGGTCCTTTCTCCGTGCTGTGCACAGAGGGGAACCCGGCCAATTAAAGAGGCCAAAGGCCAATTATTGACTTCCGTTCATTTCACTAAAACAACACGAGGGGATGAACCTGCTCAGCCCGGCTTGTTCGGCTGCTCTGTGAACAGAAGCAGTTTAGTGTTCACCTGTTGCATTTGTTGCATAGTGTTTGCTGCCCCCAGTGGCCCCCAGTTACCTCCAGTGGCCCCCCAGTGGCCCCCCAGTTACCCCCAGAGGCCCCCAGAGGCCCCGCAGTTACCCCCAGAGGCCCCCCAGTTACCCCCAGTTACCCCCAGTGGCCTCGTGCATTAGTGATTTACAGCACAACTCTGGGGCCATGGTGGGCAACCCATTTTTTTTCCCGGAGCTTTCAACCGTATCGTACAGTCTTCAACCAACTTAATTCCCTGATGAAGACCATATAACACGGTTGAAAGCTCTAAAGAGCTAAACCCAAACTGGTAATATTGGCCTCCTGTAGTACAACGTATGCAGTAAGACGATAGCAGCTACTCTGCAGCTCTTCATCAAAGCGGAGGCAGTGTGATAATCTACGAGGCGCTCAGCCGGAGTAACTCACATCAATCCAACGCTAAACTATAAATCAATTAAAAGCGCCGCGTCGATGTAAATAAATGCAACAAAAAAAGGAAAAAGGGCCACTGAACAGATTCCACACGTCAAAGTCAGTTTACGAGTCGTGGTTTGTTTCTCCAGCTTGTGAAAACCAAACATGTACGATGTCTTCTGTGGCTCCGGAGTAAGAAAATTAATTAAATACTAACCCTGATGATGTCATAGTGATGTCATCGAGGTCGTTTGAGCTTTGAGAACACTTTGCGTCACAAACTGGAGGTGTGGGGTTTGAAAGGTCGCAATGAAAGGCAGTATTCCCAGCTGCATTATGGGAAATGTAGGATCCAGTGGTTTTGGGGCTTCTATCCGTCCCTCACAAGTCCGATACTCGTGTAAAATAAAAGTTAACTCAAAGAATTGATGCTGATGAAGGACGGATGAGAAAAAAAAAAACAGCACCTGGATTTAAACACTTGTTGTTAAACACACGGTGTGTGTGTGTGTGTGTGTGGGCCTTCAACCTTACATTTAAGCCCCCCCCCCCTCTGCTCCCATGCTGTGAAAATATAATTACAGTTTCTTCATTAAAGTGAGTAATTTCTTGCGTGGAGGACGCGACTACAGCTGTCCTCTGATTACTAAATGGAACAGAGCAATGATCTATGGAGCCATTAGGGGAGCGGGCTGGAACTAATTTCAATCCTGGAATGGACCGATGGCTGCAAACACACACACACACACACACACACACACACACACACACAGATCAAAAGATGACAAGAGGAGTAGAGAAATAACAAACAGCAGTGTGTCGGCCATTTGCTGGCCTCACATGAAGCTCTGACGGGAATCCAAACAGATCATCGATCTCCACAAAGTAAGGAGTGTGTGTTTGTATTATTATGACTGTTTAATGACACACACACACACACACACACACACACACACACACACACACACACACACACACACCTCCTGATATGTGTGTGTTTTACATAATCATCATTATTACTGGTGCATTTTCAGTGGCGGAGAGGAACCAACTACATTTACGTTTAAGTACTGTGCTTTAGTACAATTTCGAGGTACTTGTACTTCCATTTTATGCTACTTCACACTTCTACTCCACAAAACTTTGGAGGAAAATGTACAATTTGTACGTTTATCTGTGCTAATTGCTTGTTACTTTGGAGATTAAAATTAATATTTCAAAATATAATCAAACAAATCAAGACATAAATAATTATTATGTATTATTATAGGTTAAGATAAGACTTTATTGATCTTTTTTGGGGGGGGGGGCGGTAAATTCACAAACTACCCAGTAGTTTATCAAGTAAAAACTGAACGCTCATCAATACAGGGCCATAAATGAAAGTGAGGGAACGAGGACGTCACTCGGAGAAGAACCGGATTCGTACGAAGCAGGAAAAGGCAGCGTGATTATAAAACACTGCAACGTGTCGTCAGTCGACCAGTTGAATATTCAAACTAATTTACATATAATTAAAGTGACTGACACGCAACGAACTTTGGGGGCTTTTGGGCGTCCGCTGCTGTATTCGCCTGACGATTCAAACCCATGACTTCAATATTGATTAATGCGACCGTACGAGGCCGCGGATCATTATGCTACCGACCCCCCCCCGAAAAAAATAATTATTACGCTATAATCAGGCTCATTATAAATGCGGCTCTGCCTCTCCTCACACACAACAACAGCATGTTGCTCTTGAGCTAAAGCAGGCTGGACAGAAAAGGCCCAACGTGTGAGCTTCGTGGTATTTGTGGCTCGTTCTGTGGTGTGGTGGGCGTGCCTCACCTTCTATGGGGGACGTCTTCAGGCGGCGGCAGATGCCCTGCACGTCCCCGTGCGTGTCCTGTATCTTGCTGACTGCTTCGGCGCTCCGCAGCTCCATCAGCTCCCTCAGGTCCATCACGGTCACCCCAAAGTCCCCGTCATGGTTGCCCTCGGCAACCGAGTTCCCCGGAGGGTGGTCCGCCGTGTTGTTGGCCATGCTGGTCCTCTTCACAGCAGCAGTGTCGTTAGTGTTTTGTTTTGTTGTTGTTGTTGTTGTGGTTGTTTTTATTCCTCCTTTTTTGGGTTTAAAAATGTATCGAGTGTATCGTTCGACTGGGTCGTCAGTTCACAGGAATTGTGGGTAGTGTGGTTCTCACGGGAGGCGAGGAGGAGGAGGAGGAAGAGGAGGAGGAGGAGGTGAGCGCTGAGGTTAGCTCCTGACCCGGACGTGCATGCTCCTCTTGGGTTACCACGGAAACAGGGAAGTAAACATGTTCTGGTCTCTGCGGAGGAAACAGAAACAGGAAAACAGGCTTTTAGGAACCAGATGGAGGAAACGGTCCGAACGTCATCGTCAGAGAGATCGGCTCAAGACTTTCACTAATTAATAGCGGAGAGACTAATTGGGCCAATTAGAGGAGAGTTTCTCATCTCAGATTATTAAAGGAGTCCGCCGAACCACCGAGGTCGTTAAGATGTAAACGGATTATCGGGTCGTGCCGCTCCTCCGAGACACATGATTGGTCGGGAGATGTCTGCTGCCCTCTGTGAACCGTCTGCTCTGAGGTTATGACTCAAGATACAGAAAGACACGTGTTTCATTCTTCACCACACACACACACACACACACACACACACACACACACACACACACACACACACACACACACACACGGGAAAATAAAACCATACATCCATTTCAATCCGTTAAATTCAAGTATGAAAAAGCCAGAAACCTTCATCAAGGGTCCCACTTATATCAAAGGTGTCAAAGAAGATAAGAAACGAGCAGTGAAAATAAAAAGAAATTGAAGGAAAAACTATTTCTTTGATTGTTACGTGGAAATAAGAAATCACTCAAAATAAAAACCTCTTTTTCAACTGAGTGAATATATTATAGGGACATAATTAATGAGCCAATCCACCAAGTTACATGAAAATCAGGCCGGTAGTTTTGCCGTAATCCTGCAGACAAAACAATTTGAACCGCAATTAAAGTGATTAAAAAAAAAAAAAACACACACGAGACTCCGTGATGAAGACAAAAGGTATTTTAACACATCCACCAGTAGCTGGGTCACTTTGTCCTGCGGGGGAACACACTGCAGCTCTGAGAGCCAATCAACATCAAGCAGAGGACGACAAAGGGAGAATTCCACAGGGTCAGTGTGTGTGTGTGTGTGTGTGTGTGTGTGTGTGTGTGTGTGTGTGTCCAAAGTGTGGCATTCCAACCCATCACCACAGATTATGTAAGTGCACTTCAAAGGCTGTCCTCCATTTTTCACTGTTTAGCGTTCCGTCATGGACACACACACACACACACACACACACACACACACACACACACACACACACACACACACACACACACACACACACACACACACACACACACACACACACACTTAGAGAAGGCTGCGGTTGGTACTGGCGACACTGGGTCAGTGGTTCTCAAACTGGGGGCCGAACGTGGAGCCGTTTGAGAGCAAGTGCAGCGAAAAACATTAAATACGTGACACGGCTGGTTTCTCCTGAAAGCGGCGAGAATAATTGCCACTTCTTCTTTTTTTTTTATTTTTGACAAGATATTTAAAGAAGGAGCCAAAAGCTGCTTGTATAATATTTGTCTCTCGGTCCACAGCGGGAGCGGCGTCACTGCGGTTCCACGGAGATGAAAAGTCTTAATGATGCATTGTTAAAACAGAGTGGCCACTTTATTAGGCACACTTGTACAACCAAATCCAGCCGAATGCAACAGCGCTGCCATGACAACTATCCACAACTATCTTTACAAAGCTCATAATGTTCGATTTAAGGAACAGCAGCTTTAAACACTTCGATGCCAATGAGCCACGCCCGACCTCAGGGGTCAACGATGACTTCTCAAGTGTTTACCTCCACAGACTTGTACCTTTTCTTTTTCTTTCTTTAAATCAAAAGAAGAAGCAGATACTTTCTAACACAGACTTTCACGTCCATTCAAGCCTTGAAGAGCTCCAACTGGGGCCGAGCAACATATCGATGTCTCGATATCGTGATATGAGACTAGATATAGTCTCAGGTATCTGAATATATTGTAATATTTCACACGTGTTGTCGTTTCCTGGTCTTAAAAGCTGGCGTGATGTCATCGCCTGAACTCACTCAGACTGTTCTAGCTGTTCATTAATTTGCCTTTACCGACCGAGTCATTACATCCACATTACCGATGATTATTTAACCCTAAAATATCGTCTTTGCATTTGGTCAGACATATTGTGATATCTGATTTTCTCCATGTTGCCCGGTCACTTAACGTCGTCTACGGAGAAATGCCTCACTTCAGACCTCCATGCCTCTAGAAGTGTGTGTGTGTGTGTGTGTGTGTGTGTGTGTGTGTGTGTAGCTCTTTGCTTCCTGCTTGTATCCATTAAAGCGTGGAAACGAGTTGGTTTCAAAACTCAGAAAATAGAACTAAGACATAACTATGTCTCGGTGCGTTTCTATTTCTCAATAAATATCCATCTGTTATTCATTCACAGATATTTACTGTGTGTTCCCCACACCTGTGGACAAACAGGAAAACAACTCAAACTATTGTAAAACTGTATCATTTTCTCATCAAACCTGATTTATTGTGTCGTTCTTTATTTACTGTGCATAAAAAACGTTTAGAGAAATAAAATTAAAAAAATGGCCACAAGGAGTCTCTCTGTCTGTTAACCTCCGACCTCCTCCGCTATTTTCTGTTTCAAACTGTCTTTTAGATGTTTCTTAACGTTCCTCACGTCAGGTTTCACATGCTATGTGTGTGTGTGTGTGTGTGTGTGTGTGTGTGTGTGTGTGTGTGTGGACAACGAATGCCCTCTCTCTCTCTCTCTCTCTCTGCGTTCACTAATTATCCGTCTGTTCATCGACCAGAAGTCGAGTCATTACCACAACGAGAGACAACAGAGAAATTTAATGAAATAAACGTCCCACAGACATCACTGAATTAATGTTTGTTGTACATTATTACACAAATAGTTGGTGATGTCATTGTGATGGAACGTGTTAATTACAGACAGTGAGATTGTTTAATTATACGGGCACTAAGAAGAGGGAGGGAACAAGTATTTCATTAAAACGGAGCAAATAGGTGCATAATTCTACGTGAATGATTCGGATCCACATTGAAGCACCAAATCGTTTAGCTTATAGTTAATGAGAATAATGACGGTAGCAAGTGGATAATAATAATTATACATGAAGCTTAACAACCAAATTTTCCAGCTGCTCTTCAATATGTGACTAGTTTTCCATTTTTAGAATAAAGAAAACTCTTTTTACTCTTCACTTCACAACATTTATCTTAAAAAGTGTGTCTCTTCGTAAATTCAGATTTTTAATACAAAATAGAAATCAACTAATAATTTATGATGCATTATTGATTGTAGTATTTAAAGTAGTTAAAATAATCTCCACCTTTACCAGCTGCAACGTGCATCAGTAACTATAGCCCAGAAATATAAAAATTATTCTGCTGCCCGTTTTGCAAAGTGAGTACTTTTACTTTTGGTACTTGAAGAATATTTGCTGTATACATTTGTCAGCAGTGGAAATAAATGTGCGTAAGAAGCAGGAAGTGAACTGAAGACGTGCAGGTATTTTTACTACAGTTTAAACCGCAGGGTTTGAAAAGTGAA
The DNA here is from genome assembly GCA_016806645.1 of Ophiodon elongatus. Classification (NCBI taxonomy): domain Eukaryota; kingdom Metazoa; phylum Chordata; class Actinopteri; order Perciformes; family Hexagrammidae; genus Ophiodon; species Ophiodon elongatus. The sequence goes on along the minus strand of JACSYO010000998.1, from coordinate 15,715 downwards.
GTGAAGCAAGAAGTGTCTTAAAGCTGCATTCTCTCTCCTGACCACCAGGGGGCGACTCCTCTGGTTGTATAGAAGTCAAAGCTTCATGTGTTAAAGCTGCATTCTCTCTCCTGACCACCAGGGGGCGACTCCTCTGGTTGTATAGAAGTCAAAGCTTCATGTGTTAAAGCTGCATTCTCTCTCCTGACCACCAGGGGGCGACTCCTCTGGTTGTATAGAAGTCAAAGCTTCATGTGTTAAGCTGCATTCTCTCTCCTGACCACCAGGGGGCGACTCCTCTGGTTGTATAGAAGTCTATAGAAAATGACTCTACTTCTCTCTTGATTTATTCCCTCAGTAAACATTGTAAACATGAGTTTATGTCTCAATCTCTAGTTTCAAGTCTTCTTCAATACAGCATGATGTTCATTTAGTAAATTATGGTCCATTTAGAGTCAAACAGACCATAAAGAGGAGGACGCTTTAGGGGCGGGGCTACAGGGTGATTGACAGGTCGCTACCAGAGCCGTATACGGAGTCTCTAAATCAAACCTCCGCAGTCATAATATGGTCACTTCCTGTTCGCTGGTGGCAAACAGCCAAGATGGCGACGACCAAATTAAATAAAAACACTACTAGAACAGACCAGAGTACAGCTCACAGTTTACCAGTGCGGCAATAAGTTGTCGTAGCCAGTCGACCTACTGGACGGCTGGTTCCCGGGTGGTTCTTCAACCGCTGACACGCAAAACAAATCAGATTTTAAAACTACTCTCACTACTCTCTCAAACTATCACAACAACCAGCCTGCTTTAGTTTACAGTAGCTCAATCAACACGCGTCACTATACAGCGCCCAGTATTTAAGTACTAATAGTAGTATTTCACCAACGTGATGATATGTTTTCTGCCACAATAATCGTAGCAGAGAAACGTGACCTCTACGTGGAGCAGAAGAGTAGAAGAAGAATTATGAAAGAGAGAAATTACACAGCGGGCACATTTTGGGTGGAGTTACACAAAACAATACACACACAAAACACACCCACACACACACACACACACACCCCTTTAGATTGTGTTAACTGCACCGCCACACCCACTTCAGTCTAAAGGTGAGCATTCCTATCTTTACACCTTTTAGACACACCTGCTGACACACACACACACACACACACACCCACACACACACACACACACACACACACACACACACACTCACCTTCTCCTGCCCTTCATGTGACTCAGCGTGTGTGTGTGTGGCTATTACGCATTAACGAGCAAGTGTTTGATTAACACAGACTAATACACACACACACACACACACACTGCTCGATATGTTGCATTAGATGTTAGATATTAGATGTTAGATAGTAGATAGTGGATATTAGAAATTAGATAGTAGATAGTAGATATAAGATATTAGATATAAGATATTGGATGTTAGATATTAGATATTGGATATACCGATTGTTCTACAGGGAGAGAATGGAAACTATTGGAGGAACAGCTGATTCATCATGTCGTACTGAACAACTGCTTCCTGTTTTCATCGCTTCTCATTTCTCGTTCTGTTTGTAATCCTGTAGAAGTTGAGGTGAAGTCCTGGTGAGGTTTACTCAGTCAGGCTAAAATATTCCCGTTTATGCTGAGCATCAAAAATGTGTGCAGATTTAAAAAAAAAAAAGAAAAAAAAAGAAGCAGTTCCTGTTTCAGTGTCACGAGCACAACAATGCAGCTGGAAGCAACGTGTTGCTTTGGCAAAGCTCTTCGTCAAATCTCACGATCTCACTTCACTATTGGAACACGAGCAGGTCACGTGACTGATCCCGTCACGGTTCAAACCTCTTCAATCTGAACAGCGGACCGCAGAGGGCCCAAAGAAAAATGGCTACCCGAAATATGTAGAGCCCAAAGACGCTTTTCTGGACTGGAAAACGAATGTGTTGCGTAACAATGTGGGGCCATCAGCTCAATGGAAGTTTGAATCATTTAATTCTTCTTCATTTTGGGGGGGCAAAAAAATATTTCAAATGTAAACAATACATTAAGTCTAATTAGTAAATTTTGATTTCTGTTAAAATAGACATTCTTGAAGGAAAAGAAGGAAAAACAGGCGACTCCAAACTTTTGAACAACAGCCTAAAAGTCTTCACAGGTTTGAGCTGGAGAGTTTAGACCGGAGGAAGAAGAAGGTTTCATCGGCAGAGCGAGTTTGTGCCACCGGATGAGCACAAGTTTCACTTCCACACGGAGAAGAGAGACAAAGAGACTGAATGAGTTACAGAAGCTAGACAGGAAGTGATGTCAGGACTTTAGCCGTTTCTATATATAGAGTGTGTGTGTGTGTGTGTGTGTGTGTGCGTGCGTGCGTGCGTGCGTGCGTGCGTGTTCTCTGTCCATCTTATCGCTTTGTTATTGACTCCAGATGAAATTGCTGCCGCCACCATGTTGCCAACCACTCAGCTTGTGCTTGTGTGTGTGTGTGTGTGTGTGTGTGTGTGTGTGTGTGTGTAGAAAGTGACCAATAAAAAAAGGCCAAGCGGAACTGATTTATATGTTTGAGGGTGCACCAGCAGAGGGGACCTGGTGTGTCTGGGTCTGTCTGTGGGGTGTTCTTCACAGGATCTTTGAAGAAATGATTCAGAATCGTGTGTGTGTGTGTGTGTGTGTGTGTGTGTGTGTGTGTGTGTGTCTGTGTGTGTGCGTGTGTGTGTGTGCTGTTTTGCCACAGAGACCAGCAGGCATCCTGTTTCATGCTGTGTTCGTATCATTTGGAGATGGAAAGATTCCCATGTTTATGACTTGTGGATGTTTATTGCCATCGGGTTTTCCTTCCATACTCCGATGCTAATGTGCAGCAGAGTCTGGAGGAAGAGGAGAGGAGATGCATTTCTTTTGTTTTACCGTTTGGACAGAAAAACCCGTCTGATAAACACCTGAAAATGTGCACACGCCTTTTTATACACGAAAACAGTTTTCAGAAATAATCCGCCTCGGTGAGGACGCGATGGGGTTTTGGCAGAACGCTCGTCAGGATCAGATTTAGTGAAACTAAACAAAACCAAGAAGCAGAGTGAGTCACGCTGACTAACAGCACATCCACCATGTTGTTGCTACGAGGGAACGAGACGTGTATATATATATATATATATATATATATATATATATATATATATATATATATATATATATATATATATATATATATATATATATATATATTTATATATATATATAAAAAATATATATATATATATATATATATTTATATATATATATAAAAAAATATATATAAAAATATATATATATATAAAAAAAATATATATAAAAAAAAAAATATATATATATATATATATATATATATATATATATATATATATATATATATATATATATATATATATATATATATATATATATATATTTATTTATTCACAGTGCAGGCTCAGTAGAATGCTGGACAATTCATTTAAACATTTTACCACAAAAAAAGGCTTTTAGCTTTTGTTGAGTTCTCATGCGGGTGGCATCAATAAGCGGTTATCAATAATCCAACGCTCTTAATACGACACCAGAGAGCGCCTGACAGTAAAGACCGGCGTTACCATCTCTCTCCATTAACAACCATCAACCATCATGTGACTGAAGCTCCTTCGCTGAATACCAACTGGTTCGCTGAAAATGGACTGTGGTCAAAAGCTCTGGAAGATAAGCCGGTAAGTGGGCCATGATGAAGACGTAATCAATCAGCTCCGACTTCAGACTGCCTCGCAGCTATCGCTTTCAACTTGATGGTCGTGGAGCAAAATAAAGAAGAAATGTCTTTCAAACATATAAAAAGAGATGATGGGCACATTTTATGTGTGACTGAGCTGTAAAAAAGGGAGGAGGGGTAAATCACTTCTAGATGGCTGTTGTAAATTATACTGCCTCTTATCAAAACTCCTCCTCCTCCTCCTCCTCCTCCTCCTCCTCCTCCTCCTCCTCCTAAACTAGGACATGAACAAACAAACGATTTACTGATCGGGAGGCCGGACACACGTCCTGCCTCGTCGGAGAAGGTCACGAGGTCAGAGAATCCGATTGGATCCTGAAGAATAGACGGTCCCTTTCACCAACTTTACAATGTTTCAGTTTTCTAAACACTTTCGAGGCTGCGTTCATAAACACGAGACCAGTTTCAGTTCATGGAGGTTTGACTCTTCGTTATCTTGCATCAGACGTCCCCTCTGTTCAGCTGCTGTTATTATCCTCCCTCCTCTTCCTCTTCCTCCTCTTCCTTCCTTCCTCCCTTCTCCTCCTCTTCCTCCTCTCTGCTCTCTGCCTCCGCAGACACACCTGCTCTGCATACTAAAGCAGCAGCCTGCACCTCCCTCCTCCACACACACACACACACACACACACACACACACACACACACACACACACACACACAGGCTGCTGGCCACACCCTCCACACAGAGAGGAACTTTTGTTCTTGTTGCACCCAGCAACACACACACACACAATCTTGTCCCAGACTTCAGTCGGACATTTCTACATGCAGAGCACGTCAAGCAGCCGACACTGAGCCTGTGTGTGTGTGTGTGTGTGTATGTGTATGTGTGTGTGTGTGTGTTTGGTCTAGACAACGATGTGTGTGTGTGAGAGAGAGAAAGAGAGAGAGAGAGAGAGAGAGAGAGAAAAGAGAGCGAGAGAGAGTGTCGCAGCATGCCAGACAGAGTAACAAGAGAGCAAGAGAAGCCAGGAATGCAGGAGACCACACCCATATCTGCAGTCATGTGACCAGGGTGGAAAAAGGAAATCCCCATACTGCAGAGACTGAGAGGCAATGGTCTGCACTCACTGTGGAGTGTGTCTCACACACTCTCTCACACACACACACACACACACACACACACACACACACACAACTCAAATCCAAGTCGATCTCGGCAATATTTCCACAAACACACACGGCTGTTTGTCTCAGTTCAGTTTGTGTCAATGATGCCCATTGTATGCACACACACACACACACACACACACGCACACACGGGGCCTCAGGTTGTCTGAACTGTCCAGTCATCCAGCCAGTCAGGAATGAGCTTTCTACGTGAAAGTGTGTGTGTGTGTGTGTGTGTGTGTGTGTGTGTGTGTGTGTGTGTGTGTGTGTGTGTGTGTGTGTGTGTGACGCCCATTCTATGGACAATTCAGGATCATCCTGCAACCAAACGACCTCTTGTCGCTCTCACAGGAAGGTCAGAGAAAAGTGCAATCAATTCTCGATGTTCCGATAACTTCTATTGGATCTAATGGAGTTGATCTCGGACACGTTACGTAAATGGAAAAGAACGTGCGAGAGTGCGGTTCGGCTTTTGATCACACCATCGATGATCAATCGATGACTCGGCATCCGGATCGGAGCGAAAGCCGGAACAGAAGCGGAGTCGCTGCTCGTTGAGGGTTCAACCGGTGCATCAGCGATCAATGCTTCTTCAAACGCTCTCACTGGGAAACTCGATACGTAGGCCGAATGATGAAAGCGAGATCACAAACAGCTGCATGAAAATAAAAATCAATCTCCACCCGACTTCTGCAAAACACACACCGACGGAAACATAGGAAGCCTTGTCCAAGAACAAAGTGGGAGAACAAACGCCAGCAGAGATTTTTAGATATGGATTTACATGCACAAGGTTTGATCTTAGAAGAACATTTGAAGAATTCTTTCTTTCATTAATCTTTAATTTAAATTTCTGTATCTTGGTTTTTCTTTTTTCCTTTCGCGCAATCAAGGGAATGTTGATGATATATTCATTTTAAATTGGCTTCAATCTGTTTCGCAAATGCAGTGAGACATGATCAGTGAAAGTCGCAGTGTGATGAACTCAGTTCAAACCTTCCATACGAAGCAAGACGAACAAATCTTAAAATATGAACTGGACTATTAAATACAACGATGGTCAGTTTAATCTTACAACAGCAGAGTTTTGGAGGAACAGCGTTGAGCGACGGGAAAAGTTGCAGATTTGCAAAAATAACAGCAGGGGACCAGAATATTTGATCCCTCTTTCCTCTTCCTACATATTCAGACGACGTCCCGCATTCTGATTTTATCACATTGTTGCACTTTTCTTAAAAAAAAAAAAAAAAAAAAAAAAGAAATCTGGCTTCTATCCAGCGGCTGTGAAGAGACGACCGTGTTTGATGCCAACCGACCCGTCGTGAGAGCCAATATACGTTAAACACCCGCAAACCGCCAACACGAGAAAGTGATGCACAGTAGCAGTCACTTTGAAATGAGCTTTTTATTTATTTATTTTTTCAGATTGGTGCAGATATAAATCTGAACATATCCATTTGATTGGCTGGAATATTTCAGGAATGTATCCATAAGAGCACCACAGTCCCGACTGAGGGTGTGTGTGCTTAATGGAGAGGGTGCATGCAATGTGTCTGAAAGTTATTCATAATTGTATTGTGCATTGCCTATGTGTAATTATTATTATTATTATTATTGATAACAATTAAAAAGTTGCATATAAAATAAAATATGATTGTCAAGTCCCTCACCTGTAAGCTGCTGAATCAACCAGAGGGCAGAGTAGAGAGATGTTCCGAGGGAGAGAATAGACATTTATATTTATATATATATAAATATAAATATATATATTTATATTATAAGTTAGGTGTGTCCTGCTCTGTCCCACACAAACACTCTTTGTCCCACATTTGGTTTGTTAGGAATCAGTTACCTTACAGACGGAGAAGGTGTGGACTGACTGATGGACCTGAAGAAACACACTGACAGGCGAGGGACATCCAAGTCAGTTTGTATTCAGTCACACACACACACACACGCACACGCACACGCACACGCACACGCACACACACACACACACACACACACACACACACACACACACACACACACACACACACACACTCTTTGGTTTCAAGTAGAAAGCTCATTCCTGACCGACTGACTGGATGACTGGACAGTTCAGACAACCTGAGGCTCCACCGTCTATTGTATTGGTGTGTGTGTGTGTGTGTGTGTGTGTGTGTGTGTGTGTGTGTGTGTGTGTGTTTCAGTAGCACTTAGAGATAAAGCTGAACTGACACAGAGGTTTCTTGTTACCAACCACGTTTCACACGGCTCGTTAACGAGTAAAACAATCTGGAATCTTCTCACGTTAAAGCTTTGTATTCATAATGAGGGTCCAACGTCGCTTCCTTCTCTCAGTGTTCTTTCCGAGAGTCAACTTCCTCATTGCCCTCTAACCGAGCCGAGCCCGAGCCTGTATTTCTGCCGGAGCCTCTGAAAAAATGCGTCGCTTCAATAAAACCCATCAATGGCTGCGGTTACACTGGTTTCGTTCCTGCGATGGAGCCGTGACGCATGAACCGTCAAGTCTGCACGCTCACCGCATCGGGATGGGATCAGTCAGACCACATCACGAGGTGGACCTCTCGGGGGGGTGTGGACGGCGTGTGGGCACAAACCACCAGCGGAGGTCTCCTTCATCTTCCTCCCCACCCGGGAGTTCCCTCTCCGGGGGAAAGCAAAGGGAAGAGAGGAGGGAAACCCCAAACTGGAGCACAGCTACTGCTCACGAAACCCAACACGTCCTCCTTCAAAATAAAAGCTTTCGAATGGCAAAATAACTGGGGACTTTTATTGTGAAGAAGTTACAGGAAAATGTGTTCGTCACCAAAATCAGCAGAGCTTCGTTAGCTTGTCTACTACAAGAATTTATAGGAAACTAAATATGGTTATCCACCATTTGACAGCCACTTCAAGGAGGTACAGCCGATCACATCCGAACAGGGAGGTCAACTGAAGAGTCAAGTGTGGACACGTATGTGGAAACGTCAGCGTTTACCTCGTGGTGGTAGCAGTTTGAGAGGTGGAGAAGTCGCAGCTCCCAGTTTAGAACATGTTAACACGCTTCAATGCAATCGTACAATGCCAGATTTTAACATCTTAGGGCGATGCAATTGAATTAGAGCTGCAAAGATTGGTCGATGAATCAATCAGCTGATTGGCAGAACAAATTATTGGCAATTACTCTGAACATCATTTAATCCCTGAAGTCATTTTTCGTCTTTTTTTTTTTTTTAAGTGAATATGCCAGAATGTCTCTGGTTGTAGCGTCTCAACCAGCTGCTGCCGGTTTTCTTGGGAGTGAACTGAATATCTTCGGGTTTCAGACCGTTGGTTGGACTCTGATGAAGTCAGAGGGACAAAGAGGCGGATGCACCCGAAACTCAAAAGACACAAGGAGACGAGATGTCCTTCATCCGAAGAGCGGCACCGGGGAGAAGACAGATCTGAACCGAGCGGCACCGCGGCAACATCTGGAGAGCGTCCAGGGATTTAATAATCCTGTTTACAGCCTGAAGCTCAGTCTGTTCTTCACTGCGGAGTCCTGATCCACGCTGATCACAACCCAAATCCACTGAAGCGGACCTGCGGCGGCCTCTTTGTGTGCCTCCCCAGGTGAGGCTGCGCACGAGGAGCAGTCAGATAAAAGCCTCCATTGTTGTGGCAGATGAAGGAAAACGCACAGATTTAGAGCACTGGCCCTTTAAATGTTGGTGCTTTTTTTTTTTTTTCATGAATTTTTTTTTTGTCCATTTGGGGTTTTTGTACAGTTTGTAAACAATGATGAGCTACGAAAAGTGTGCGCACGCAGTTTGGCAACGGGGAGCACGGTGGACCAGATCGTAACTGTGAGCTGATATCCTAACATCCAGTGGATGTTAGGATATAGATGCTTACAACTACACCAAGACAAAGGCTCAAAGGTCTTAAAACTACAATCTCGACGTGTCCAGTGGTACCGCAACACGTTGAACAGCTTGCAGCCACAGACTCTGCCGGTGTTTCAGTGTAACGAGGGACCGTGTTAACTGGTGACTCCCAGCCCGAAACGCGTCCACGGTCGCGGCTGTTGAAAACACCAACATAACGTGCAGTGCGTCTTCGCAGCGTCTCCAAATACACACTCCCTCGTGTACGTTACTACGGGCGACCACGGAGGCGTACGGCGGGAAAGTCACCAGTTAACACGGTCGCTCGCTGACCCGAAACACCCGCTGGTCTGAATCTTCTCGGAATTCTGTAGAAATTTGACATAAGACAACCAGATATCTTGAAGCGGTTGGCGGTTTTATTTCAGCTTTTGCAGCGTGCTGACTCGGGCAAAACACCACTATTTGTAATGAGGGTGAATAGATAGATAGATAGATAGATAAATATATATATTATCTATATTAGGTGAGGCCACAGCCGAGCCAAGTAAAGACTGTAAATGACGAAGACTGGACAGATCAGTCACTGCTGATTGGTTAAAGCAAATAAAAATAAATAAAAGCTAACATGTCGGGCTGAAGAACGAGAGGGGAAACAAAAGAAACTGCGATTATTAAAAATGCCACGTTAAGCACCAGCGGGTGGTAATTTGAGCGTTTGTTTTTAAAGAATGGCCGATGAGTCAGCAGGTCTCAGGTGTTTGAAAGGAAAACTGTACTATTCCTTTCAAGCCTTTGACAAAAGGCAGCACAAACCAGATCCACTCCTTTTGTCCTCGAACCTTTCACAATAAAAGCCACGAACATATGAATATTTGCACGCAGGTTTCTCATTTTTGTGTCGTTTATGCAAAGTTCATGCGTCCATACAGTTATGTGACGCAAAGCTCTGCAGAGTTTTAGAGGAGCTAAATCAACTATTAATATTCAACATAAAGAAGTAGTGACTCGCCACTCTGCTGTGCGCGGGAACCCTCGCAGTCAAACTATTTAGAAATGAATTCATGCACATATATTCATGTTCCTCCTCCTATTCCCACTCTGACCCGAGTGCTCTTTGAAGGGGAAGTCCTTTGAAGTGCGTCAGCATCTGTGCAGCGAAGACCCTCCCAATTAGCTGCTGCGGCTAACGAGCTCCGCGGGGCGTCCCGGCTTTGATACGGCCCAGGTGAAGAGCACCTGGGGTCGGAGGCAGCTGACCTCCTCTCAGCTGCACACCAACAGCAAGAGCCCCCAACCCCCCCCAAAACCCCAAAAACCCTACGGAGGCTGCAATCAAACGCTGCTGCCGACACTGAAAAGTATTTTTTTTCAACGTACCGTTAGCAAACAGCTTTAAGAGGAAATGAAATACAGAAATCGAGCTGAATTCTTTTGAAGAGGTCATTATAATCTGAATATGGCTCCGTGGTTTTGGCTTTTGAGTCAAAAGGCCTCGTTTATGACCCCCGTCAGACCCATGACACGCCGTCTCCGTGGAAACTGAAGGCAGGACTCGGTTACGCGTCCGACCTGCACCCAGCAGACCCGTGAGACTCAGGTTTCTCTGTGTACACGCTGGAGGCTGTGTAATAAAATATCAGATTATAAAAAAAAAAAAAAAGGGGGGGGAGTGACGACAGGTTGCGGAACAGGAAAACAAAGCAAACAGAGGAAGGAAAAGAAGCCGATTGCCGCCCTGCGAGCTCAACATTTCCCTCTTGATAAGCAGCAGGAAAACAGTCGACTGCTGATTTACCAAAAGGAAGCTGCTGGCGGCTCCCAGTGCTCCCAGTGCTCCCAGTGCAGTGGAAGTGGGGGCTTCTGGTCTTTGAATGTGTTTAGGGGGATGTGGACGGGCTAATACAGGGGCGCTCTTCAAAAGACTGAGATAAGCTGCTTCCTCCAGCTGTTTATGAATCACCACAGTTTGACCCCACAGCGTTGTTACGATCG
>JACSYO010000997.1:15000-27240 GCA_016806645.1 Ophiodon elongatus | reverse complement strand
GTGTGTGTGTGTGTGTGTGTACATGTGTGTGTGTGTGTGTGTGTGTACATGTGTGTGTGCAGGAGAAAGGCACTTTTGTGTATGAACATTTACATGCATTATCCATATGTACCTCATGTTATGTATGCATAGAGTGAAATGGTTTTATATATACATATACAGTATGTGTGCTATATACACATATACTCTCCATGTGTGTGTGTGTGTGCGTGTGTGTGTGTGTGTGTGTGCGTGTGTGTGTGTGTGCGCGTGCAGGAGAAAGGCACGTTTGTGTATGAACATTTATAAGCATTTTCCATATGTACCTCACGCTATGCATATGAGCAAATGTAAATGAGTGAAAGGGTTTTACATATACAGTATGTGTGCTATATACACGTATACTCTCCATATGTGTGTGTGTGTGTGTGTGTGTGTGTGTGGGCGTGCGAGCTGGGCTCTAGTGAGAGAGCTCTTGTCTTAGTCGGGAGGCGACAGCTTCTTCAAAAAGCTTCTTCCCAGAAAGTCATTAACATTCATTCACACAGGCAGCCTTCCATAAACAGTCATTAGAGGAGGAACACTTACTGTACCGACGGATCACCGAGCCTCTTCACACTCCACATCCCCGTCTCATTCCTAAGTCACCGATTTAATTTGAGCATCTATCAAACGCTGTATGAAATTAATACTTTCAGTCCGCGGCAGAGGCTCCAGTTTGCAAACTTTTCCTCCTCCCCGCAGAGGGACCCCCGGATGGAGACGTCTCACGGTGCAATCACACCGTTTGTGTTCTTTGTTTCCCAGAAGGGAAACATCTATTTTGTTGCATTTCAGGTTGTTTTCTTTTGGGGGGAGGGGGGGGATCGTTTGCTTAATTACCGCTTAATTTAAAGTGAATCGTGGCGTGTAAACAGAGTTTCGGTAGATCTCTCATCTTGTCAGATTGGATTCTAGTAACTCAACTCAGCGACTGAGTGAATGATGAGTCTTTTTCTTCTCTGGTGTTTATATCCAGTTATCATACGGAGCTAGGAATGTGGTCTTCGGAAAAAAAAAAACCTCAGAATGCTGAACATTTACCTTTTTAACAATCACACACACACACGTGTTCATACGCTGATGAATGAATAAGCATCAGTTCATTTGAGCCCCTTCGGTTCTCCAAGCAGCAGGAACCAGGTGTCAATGACTCTCTTTCTTCCCGTGAACTCTTGGGATTTGGGTAATTTCCTGCAGATGGACAAGATTACATTATCATACCGATCAAACACCAAAAGCAGTTTTCTTAGAGGTCGACTGAGAATAACATTTCCCAGAATTTTTGGTGGTAAATTGACTCCTTCTGCACAGATACCTTTGGGTCTTTGACATTTTATAAATTGTTTTAGTGGTGGATGTCTCCCAAACTGATTTGTGATGAATGAAAAGATTAAAAAGTAAAATCACACACGAGCAAACATTCGTAAGCATTCAAGGCCAACTTTTACGAGGAAGTAATCCAGCGAACAAATAACGGTACGTTTAAAAAAAATGTATTATCAAAGAAACTCGCCGAGCACAGCGAACGCTAAAAGACTAGTTGATTACTCCGAACACATTTTGTTACCTTGGCGCTTTTCGGGGGGTGAAGGCAACAAAAAAAAAAGGACAATTTCCACTTTAATCTCAGAGATTAGTTGTTGTTTTATCTCGTAAATTTACGCCTTTAATCTCGATACTAAAGTGTTTCTCTCCGAACACAATCATTCCATCGGCTCCGTGAGCCTTAACCTACGATGACCCTAACACACTGTCAACAGACGTTTCGAAACCTTTTTACTTCACAAAAAAAAAAAAGGAAAAACACCAAAAACATTCACTGTTTTCAGACTGAAGCTCAACTCAAACTGGTGTCGCTCGGCCTTCACCAAGAAACCGGCTCAGGAAGCAACGTTAATGCGGGTGAGTGTTTTAAACGAAGTGAGAAGCCCCTCTGTTTCCTAAAAGCCGGTTTAAAAGGTCTCTTTTTCCACATTAAGCGCCCTTGGGTGCTCCCCGCGGATCAACTAGCCTCTAACTTGGGGAGTATCCTGAGTCCCGTCTACGTCCTCTTTATTTAACGGGGATAATCCCCTTGCTGTTAAATTGTTTCTCAGGGAGTTGTGCCCAGAAACCGGTCAGCTTGGAGAGAAAATCTACAGACAAATGGAACAATATTGATGTGTTTAAAGTCCTTGAGTGCAGCAGGAAGTCTTCATTTTGTACTAAATCAGAGTTTAGAGCCACTGGCAGGGAGAGTTTTAAACGATAATGAACCGTCTTTTGAATATATTCATCTACTGATTTTATACTGTAGAGCAGCGGTCCCCAACCACCGGGCCGTGGACCGGTACCAGTCCGTGGGTCCCTCGGTACCGGGCCGCACAGAAAGAATGAATGAAAAAAAATATTGAATTTATTATCACGGTCTGAAAGATGTTTTATTTAGAGAAATTACCAGATAAATCCGCCTGTGTGTCTCGTCTCGGTCACGTGACACGTTACCCCAAAAATTAAGCCCACAAGCGAGTAAACATGAGTAAAAACAAAGGTCTTTAGAGAGCTTCTCTGGAAAGGGGAAAAGAACCAATGAGGAGACAGAAGAAGAAGAAGAAGAAGAGCCTACGACTTCCAAAAAGAAGAAATCTGCATTTAAAAGACAACATCAGGAGTCCTACTTAAAATACGAGTTCATTCTACAGGAGATTCTCACGCTCTGCAGAATATGTGGAGATAATTCAGCGTAATGGTGAGTTGTATTTTTTTTATGACGGTCGTATCATTTTATTACGTCATATTTATCGCCCACACCTTGAAGGCCGGTCCGTGAAAATGTTGTCTTACACGAAACCGGTCCGTGGCGCAAAAAAGGTTGAGGACCGCCGGTGTAGCGGACTCACTGCTCCACTCTATGCTGACGACAAAATGCAGTTTCCCTCAGCTAGTTTTAGATGCTTGAGCTCATTTTTTATGTTTTTTTTCTCGCTGTCAACTTTACTGTTTTGGTTCTGTTTTCAACGCTCTCATCCGTATTGTTGTTTTCGGCGAAACAACCTCTGATAAACCCTCTGTACACGTTCTGATTCGTAACAACACAGCAGACGGAGAGAGTTGGAGACCAGCTGGTGAACATAGTGAAGCATCGAGCAGCTAAATAGGCAAATATTACTCTCCAGGCACCAAGAACAAAGCAACAGAGTGAATATATCAAGAAAAATGTTGCTAGCATGCTAGCTATAGCATGCTAGCTATAGCATGCTAGCTATAGCAACGGAATAGCCAGGTGATGTTATGGCAGTGCTGTTTCCCCAACTAGCTTCGTATGATATCTTATGAAAAGATACTCTCTTCACAGAAAAACAACTCGGTTAAGTTTAGGAAACAAAACTACTTGGTGAGGTTTAGGAGAAGATTGTCGTCATGAAGTAAGAAAGTTACTTGACGAATAAACCTCCTCTTCCGCCCCCGCCCTGTGTGGGCGTTTGAGGTCTTCATACTTCCTCGTTCATGTTTAAGTGGATACGAAAGGATTTCGTGGGAATTATAGAGCGCTTTTTCTTTTTTTTTTTGACGGTATAGCAACAAATGCTGGATGAGAGCAGCCTGAGCTCATTGCAACAAAAAAAACTATTAATGCATTTTCAAATAATATAAAATCGAATTTTCTTTCAAATTTACAACTGAATATTGCAAACGCTTGAATGTTTATGTTATTTTTCTTTATTCTACACATAGTGGCTCCACTGAACTGACCGTTGGTGCTTTGCATGCTGAACACCTTCACAGTCTCAGCAGGTGTTTGCAGCTTCCAGTCGACAAAAACAGCTGCTTTTCCATAAATTTGAGCCCGTGGCCGCTGATAATACAGGATGGGAATCAACATGCCTCCTTAAATCTTCAAAAAGAAATCCCTTTCTCTCGATTTCTAGTCTTAATATTTAAAAAAAAATAAAAATCAAGCGCTTAAAGTCAATCTAGCTGACGTTAATCTGGTGGTTAGAGGTCAGCCATATTAGGGATTTAAAACTGTTAACGTTCAGCCAGGAAGCTTTTATACTGTGGTCACAGAAGTCTTGACATTTTGTGTGCACCCACACTCTATTATATTCAATTACTGACTAAATCTGCCTAACTTAATGCACTCTAATAGAGAAAACTGAAACTAATTAAAGGACTCGCTATCCGCCAGTTATTTGCACACATGTATTTAGCTTCGCTTGATTTATTCATGTTTCTGTGCACGGTAACGCTTGTTGTCAACCAATATTGTCAATATTCACCGTATATATTTGGAGGATTTTCCCCCGCCGCGGAGCACCTAATGAGGATAAATCAAGCAGAACGTCAGCGGCCTCGGAGTCCAACCGAGTCCACGTTGTCAGAAAAAGGCTCGGGGGGCAAGAAAAGTTAGAGACGCAGACAATCGATGTATCCGCGGTCACGCGGAGGGATGACAGAGGGACGCTTGATTCGACCGTATGTGCGCTGACGTCCTAATGAGCTGTGCGTGAAAACCTCCGTGGGGAGAAATCTCTTCCGTCTAAAGCCGTGATGAGAAAGTTCAATATGCTTCTGACGTCGTCTCTGATCGATAGCTGAAGCTCGGCGTGGCCTTTAACAAATATGTGAGATTAGCAGGGTGAGAAAGGTAACGTTCGCATTAACCCCCGTGACTCCCTCGCTCTTTAAAAGCTGGCTGACTTTTGACCCAGTTTAAATATCACCATGGCAACCTGTGCCGTAACGGCTCATTTTTTTGGTTCGGGGCGGGGGGGAGGGGGGGATCAGACGTGTGCTCGGATTGGAATAAAAAAGATCACATAACATGCAAATGCAGCGTTTGGTTGCACGGATCGTGAACAAGACTCTTTTCAATTGGCTGGTTTTGTGACGCAAACACAGAAGTTAATGTGCACAAGTTATCACAAAAGGCTTTAATCAGACAATTTATGGAGGCGAATCCAGGAACCCGACCCCATGCTGGTCTACAGCTACACCATGAGGACCCACATCCTTTAGAAGGTGGAGGTACTTAATTAACAGAGGGGGGAACATTTGGGAATTTGATTTTGAATCAATAAAAGAAGAAGAATTATAAACACATGAAAACTAATTATTAAAAACAGCAGGTGATAGTATCATAATGTTCATAGTTTGTTAATAAAACACATTAAAAGGTAATAATACACTATGTTGAAAGAAGCCATAGTGTAATAGACAAAAAAAGTGATAAAAAAAGCCGTAGTATGTCAAAGAAATGTATACCAGTATGAAAAAAAGTCAACAGTATGTTGGAAAAAGTCATAAAACAAGTCATAGTAAAGTATTTTAGAAAGAAATAAACACAAAAGGAATTGTAAAGTATGTCAAAAAAAGTAATAAAGGAAAGCCATCATATAGTATGTTGAATAAAGTGATGTAAAAGCGGAGGAAAAGTTTGTCGGATTTCAAAAAATGTAAAGAAAAATCTCATTGTGTACTATGTTGAAAAAATAAAATAAAATGTTACGGTATGTCGAATACAGTTTTAAATTATTTTTTTCATAGTTTAGGATGTCAAAAACAATTATAGTACAGTATGTCAACAAAAGTCGTAAAAAATGTCGTACTATACGATTACTTTCTTTGACGTAGTATAGTATGTCGACAAAAGACCTCGAACATGGATGATCAGATAATAATAATAAAAGAAAGAAGGGGGGGGGGGCAACTCAATTGTTGGTTATAATCCTCGAATGGATATGAAAGCTGTGTGCGCTCACTATACGGCGAGCTAGAACCAGGAAAGTGAGTTTGACTGGTTTATTATACGGTTTGTTCAAACGTATCATAACTCATAATGAAGTCTTAATCTACATAAATAAGTGATCCTATTTGTAATGAACTCCTTTAATAAACCAGCTTCATGTTGTCAAGCTGAAAGTCGTCCATCTGATGTGTTTTATTTTTAGAAACCCAGACTGAAGTGGAGGTTTGTGGGTTTTTATAATCCCCTACTGTTTCCTTACACACACTCACACACACACACACACACACACACACACACACACACACACACACAGGGCCGGAGGAGGCTGCCTGTGATTGACAGCTGTTGGGGATCAGGTGGAGATGCTGCTGAAGGTTTTTGAGGGCAAACGGAGCCTCAGAGAGACATTTAGAGTGACGGAGCTCGACACCGCAAACAGATGTGACAGTTAAACCCCCGATCTGACCTGCTGTCTGCTCTCTCACACACACACACACACACACACACACACACACACACACACACACACACACACACACACACAGAGAGAGAGAGATAAATGATGGTATTTTTGATAAAACTCATTAATGATTCAAGAGTCTCTTTTTCCCTTGCTCCCTGTGTTAGACAGAAACACACACACACACACACACATACACACACACACACACACACACACACACACACACACACACACACAGACACAAACGTTTGCCAAAGGTCGAAGGTTACCCAGATAACAGCCTTTCAAAATGCGGCAAATAACAAATTTTGGATTTAAAAAGATGTCCTTGCCTCGTCTGGGTTTTCTTGCCTCGAACAAAACGAGAAGACAACAATAACATCTGACTCCTAAAACACACCGGCTCAGTCAGACCTTGAACGGTGTATAAATTAGATAAATAAACTAGTTAGAACTCACTTCGATGTTTTTCCTTTGACAAAAATCAATCTCCAATTTCTGTTTAATTCCATTCGGTGTCAGCACATCGTCCTCAACTCTGCTCCCTTTAAGTGTGTGTCACCGGGGAAGAATTATCAATGGCCTCAATACCATTGACACAACATGGAGAAAGTCAATTAATGCCACAGTTAAAGCTGACCGGTGATAATCAGTCAGTGTTGTGATTACAGGCTTGTCCCGCTGCCCACGAGCCGCCAGACAGCGAATGAATCTGCTTTAATGCTGAAGAACATGAACTCTGGACCAAAATCATTGAGATAAAAAACGCCACCAAATTCCCCTAAATACCCCCTAAAAAGTCGTTTTTAAGGGGTAAAACTAAGAGCACAATCAAGTGGACTCCAGTTAAGAACCAACACTAACAGCTCGAAGTGGGATTTAATCCATTTCAGTTAATTAATTACTGCTGTTAAGCTGCACAAACAGCTCCTGAGAGTGAGCCTGCCTTTAATTCCAACTGGATTACTGAGATATTACTGTGGTGCAAGTTCGTGGGAATGAAAGTCTGATGGTTGAGCTCTTAAACATCCAATTCGTGGGCTCAATGTAAGGGTTAACACACACACACACACACACACACACACACACACACACACACACACACAATGAGACCACCGTTCTGACTCCTGAGTTGATTGACAGGAATAAAAAACAACTATTATGTTTCTGATGCTGTTCGATTACATGATAAATACCTGTAAATACCCCCCCCTCCCCCTCCCCCCCCCCCCCATTAATTTCTCCACGATGCGGTTTAACGTTTCATCTTATTTCATCACACAGAACTGTGTGTTTTCTCTTTCCAGCCGACCACTAGGAGGCGCCGCAGCCTCCACCTGCACGACTCCGTCTCACCCCCCGATGAGGGGACGTTCCTATGGTGGTGAAATGAGTGGAAATTTGTGGGGGGTAGGGGGGGGGGGGGCATTTCTTAGAACTGTAGGGAGGCTGAAAACACACATGCACGTGTTGCCCGTGTGGTTGTCAAGGCAACCGGTGAGCCTAAAGTGATACCAGCGGAATGCAAAAGGGGAGAGGAGCTCTTCCCTCAGGCCGGAGAAGACACGTGTTCACAATCTTCCGAATAATCAATTAAAAAAAAAAAAAATTTTTTTTTATTTAGATTTTCATTTGTAGTTAAACCTTGATTTGAGCGATTCCGCTGCACTTCAACTCGTGGTGGGATTAAAGGTGGTGCTCGCGTTGAACTAAGTAGGTGGCAGTGGAAGGAATGAACTCCACGAGCGTGCGGAGGCCATCTGGTTCCCATCGAGGCTGGAGGTGGAACAGTGGACTCACCTTTCCCCCACTTCTCCCGGAGGACACGCGCTCACGGTCGCGTGGATTCTCAGAAGGGTTTTTATAATATTCTCACCGAGGCTGGAGCTTTTCTTTCATTCCTTTCAGTCTCATCACGAACGTCTTGAACACAAACGCTATCGATCGATCGACCTTCGTCGTACTCATTCACCTCTCAAGTTATTCAACGGTTATTCAACAGGATGTTATCTATTTGGGGCCAATTAAAAACAAAAAAAGTAAGTAAAAGAGAAACTTCCACTTTCAAACACTGAACAAAAAATCGATTTAATTTATGACGTGAATGACGAGCAATGCAACAAGTTTCTTTACGACCACTGTTGCCCAATTAAGGGACAAAAAAAAAAGTCGGGTTCTATCCCACGAAAGCACAAATTAATGTGTTAATACTAAATTATGGCGGATTATTTTTATTTTTATTTTTTATTTGCTGTTTATTTTGCAGGGACAAAGCACACTAATCAACAGTAACACTGTAAGTGAGCCAGAGTTATCCAGAGAGGCTAAGTTTCATCTGCTGTCCCGGACAAAAACCAATTCACAAATTAGAAAAAGAAAAGTGTACCTACAGAATAAGCACATACATAACACCACACATCAACACTGAACAAGACAAATATAAATATAGGCGAAACAAGCTGGTCAGATTTATTAATTCTTTAAAAGTCTCAGACAAGATACTTAGATAACTAGCAGAGCGTAGACAAAACCCTTGTTTTTCCGCGGCTACTAACGTCAGCAGCACGGGTGCAGCGGCCCCGGGGCCACTCGGCACGCTTTGGCTCGGACCGCCGGCACCAGCTTGGGCAGACGGTGACGAGGAGGAGGAGGAAGAGGAGGAAGAGGAGGAGGAGGAGGAGGGAGCCGGTGACGCAGACATTCGCCCGAACAGCTGAAACAACCCACCAGATACAGGTGGTGAGACCATCCACACACACACACACACACACACACACACACACACACACACACACACAGCATGGCGTTGTCTTACATAACCGAGGTTGAGGGGCTTCGCTGTCTAATCTGTCCGGGGGACCAACAATTCGCAGCGGTAGCCATGGAAACACATGCATCCGAGGCCGACGCACATGTCCCTGCACATGTACAGGTCGGGATGTACCAACACACACATGTCGGCTACGCACACGCGTGTTCGTTGAACGTGCTCGTGCTTTTAGGTGAGCAGAGGACTGATTGCATCCGTTTGCAACGACTGTCGCGGAAGAATTTATTTTCCATTGGATTTTGGAAAAAACCCTCACAAATTTATTTTTGAAGTGTGAATGCAATCAGCAGAAGTCAACAGCTAACGTGAGATTAACTAACGGCACCCCGGTCACATGACGAGTCTGATCATGTTTAGTCGCGTCATTGAGCAACTTGTGAGCGACCGACTTGTTTAAGACACAAAAAAGCTGAAAGATGCACGAGAGGCGTGTTCACTGACGTATTTTATGTCGTAGTATATAA
Source organism: Ophiodon elongatus (assembly GCA_016806645.1). Classification (NCBI taxonomy): domain Eukaryota; kingdom Metazoa; phylum Chordata; class Actinopteri; order Perciformes; family Hexagrammidae; genus Ophiodon; species Ophiodon elongatus. The sequence goes on along the minus strand of JACSYO010000997.1, from coordinate 17,734 downwards.
AATGTTAAAATCTCTTAAACGTCTGTTAACCGCAAACCTGATTTCAGTTCAGGTTTATGTTCATATGTACTTTTGTATATACATTTATATTTATATTTGTACATGTTAGCTAACATGTTTATGGTTACCTCTGTTCTACTTTGTTGTCCTTGTTTTTCTGTGTTTATTTGTCTATTTCTGTGGATGTACGTTGAGAGCAACAGAACATACGGAGTCAAATTCCTTGTATGTGTTCGCATAACATGGACAATGAAATGGTTCTGATGCTGATGTGCACAACAATTAATAAATATGTACACACACACACACACACACACCCATACATGTTTATGAAAAATCATACAAGTAAAAGCAAAGTGAGAATCTAAGACGTTAATTGGTGCAGGTTCAAAGTGATGTAATAAATGTGTGGGAGACGGTGTTTCAAACGGATAAACAGAAAGTGTTCATTTGAATGTGTGAATTGAACTTTACACTGAGCTGTTGTGAAGTGTGAACGTACACAACACTACACACACACACACACACACACACACACACACACACACACGCCTCGTGGATCTGATGTCTCAACAGAAAATCTGGCAGAAGGCTCCGAGTGCCTCCCAATGGTCTGCTGTTGCACTTTCTGTGCAAAAGGTTTAATTTATTATTCAATATCTCACACATACAGTGAGAAATGGGGGCAGACAAATAACACGAGTGAGGGGAACTATTCATAATGTGTGTAAACTGTGAATGCTTAAAGAGTGTTTGCATTATTTACATTTCAGGGTGTAGAGAAACGTGCTGTCGCCTGTGTTCTGGAGCGGAGGCGGGACAAACGGGAAACCATGACAACGGAATGCGATGGGCTGAGATGTCAATCAAACAGGTTCCATGAAAAGAACAAAAAACATCCATGTGTTAGTCCGTATATGGATACCACCCAAGACACCTGGTTTCAAATACTTGGAAAGCCGAGCAGAATAAAGTCAGAACTGATTATTGATATTTTTTAAGCTGATCTTGTTCCACATTGACAACAAAAAATATGTTAATCCGTCTCTCAAAGCTTTCGGATTTCCTGATACGTCTGTGGCTTAACGTGTAAATCTCTAAAAACAGTTCACATATATAAAGTCTCATTCTTTAAAAAAGGCTCAGTAGTTTCCCAAAGACAGTTTTTAGCAAATGTAACTCAAATAAGAGGAAACGGTGCATTTTGTTTGGGACTATTTTCAGCGGCGGATTGATCCACATTAACGAGTATTCGGGGCAGCAGGACGGTGAATGTAAACAATAGAGTGTGTCCATAATGATGAACAGAGGAAAAAGATACTTAGACAATAGAGCGCCGCAGGAGTGAGTGAACCTGGAAATGAGTCAGCACTTCAGGTTCCCCCGCCTCGAAGTCAATGGGTTTCTGGATTTAAAGCCCGAAATGAGACACAAGAATAAAAGATTTTTGTTTCGTTCTACAAAATAAAATACCTTCTTCCACTCCAGTAGCTAAACGAGAGGACTAAACGTCATCGCACAGGACATCGGTGAGGTGAAGTCATGTGGCCGTGATGTAGTTCGTTTCACTTCTGGTGATGGCATTCAAGCAAAAAAGAAATTAGTCCATTCGTCAAGATTTTCTTGCTGAATAAAATGTGACCAAAAAAGTAAATTTTGTTTTGCCACTGAGTTTATTTTTCTGCAACAATCCACAATCCCATTGGCTTTTTGTCGAGGGGACCAGAGCGACGCTAACTTCTGGGTTGGCCTACACTAATCCCTGCAGCACTCCAGCTGTAAGTGGGATCAGATCTTTGTGGTCTTTTGCGTTGGATTTGTTGACAAGAAGAACCAGAATTTGTGCTAACGTACCTCAACATCTTCCCAGTTGAGTGATACATTTCTTTAAACCATTATTATTTGATTTGTATTATTTGGCACTTTTTGTATGAACCTTTCTGTCCTCTTGAGAGGATTCTTTTACTGACTTCAATAGTCTTTATATATATATATATATATATATATATATATATATAGAGAGAGAGAGAGAGAAAGAGAGAGAGAGAGAGAGAGAGAGAGAGAGAGAGCCAGCCTCTAGTGGCCATTAAAAGAACTGCAGGTACTTAGACCTTACCACCTTAGCTTCTGCAGTGCCTGGTTTGTTTATATATATATATATATATATATATATAGAGAGAGAGAGAGAGAGAGAGAGAGAGAGAGACAGCCTCTAGTGGCCATTAAAAGAACTGCAGGTACTTAGACCTTACCACCTTAGCTTCTGCAGTGCCTGGTTTGTTTATATATATATATATATATATATATATATATAGAGAGAGAGAGAGAGAGAGAGAGAGAGAGAGAGAGAGACAGCCTCTAGTGGCCATTAAAAGAACTGCAGGTACTTAGACCTTACCACCTTAGCTTCTGCAGTGCCTGGTTTGTACACACTTGCAGACCGTACAGCAAGACGCCATAAGAGCTCTGTCGGTGAGTAAGGATAAGCCTTTATTGGTGTTTGAAGGGGAGAATATGCCATCATCCCCGTGGACAGCACACGATACTGGTGAGGAGTCGGGGTAGTGCTGCGCTCATGGGACGTGTAGTTCATAAAAGTAACAACATGGAGAAGTTAGCTGAGAAATCCACAAAGTTGAAGGAGAAATAACAAGGCTGTGTACATTATTGTTCTCATCATCATTATTATTATTGTTGTTGTCATTATCACCCGCAATGCTGTTTCATCCGAGAG
>JACSYO010000997.1:0-10000 GCA_016806645.1 Ophiodon elongatus | reverse complement strand
TATATATATATTTATATATATATATATATATTTATTATAAAAAACAACGGTTCTGGGATTATCAGTTTGAGGGTATTTTTATTTTTTGGGACCGTTGGTATTAAACAAAGAGATGAATCTAAAATCAAATTCCCGAGGAGCTGCAGAGCGACCCCGGCCTCATCTTTAACTTTGCTCGGAGATAATTTCTTTTTCCAAACATAACCGGCATATGAATGATTTATGAAACCTTCCCGAGACGGAACACAAGGTGAGCGCCTTCGTCCCTCCGCGAGTTTATAAAAGCCTCGGGAGCTGCAGCTGCTCGGCACCGAACTGAGAAAGCGCGAGCCGTTGATCAGAGCTGCTCTTATTGCGCAATCAGCCGAGGACACAGGAGACGTGTGCAGGACTCTCGTCGGGGGGACGTAGAGACGTTTTTTTTTTTTATTTATTTTTTTCACATCAACACAGGAGCTGTCAAAAGAGCCGTGACCTTCGTCGTGATGAAGGTCACACGTGGCTCCTGGGGGGGGGTTTCTGCCTGAACCGCGTCCTGCAGAGAAAACCTGACCTCTTTTCATACGCGAGTAAGTCTTTCTGCAAAAACACTCAGTTTTGAAGTAGGTTGACATTTTAAATGCCTCGTGTCATTTTAACTCTCTATTTTTCAGTGATTTCGGTTATTTTTTTTGGGACTGATGCTGTTTTTTTGTGTGCATTTATTACATAAAAAAAAAAAAAACGTCTTCAGCATCGATGAATTTGTTATTTTCTGTTATTTGTTTCTAATAGAAATCACAAATTTCAAGACATTTCTGTAAATAACTGCATATATTTGAAACAATAAGGCAGGTCCCTCTGTTAGAATCATAAAAGATAAAACAGTATTTCTAAAAAATACCCAAAGTAATATAATATAAAATACAGTTTAACTCAAATTACAGACAATAATTACTTGATAATAAGGATGTTTTTTGCAGCTTTGGTTAAAGAAATCATTAATCTTGTGTTTTTCTGGTGTTTTTCCTGAATCATTCATAACTATGACAGTGAAAACAAAACAAAAAACACAATATGTATCTTTCAGTCATCAAATGAGGTAAAAATCGATGTATTTTTTCGCCTGTCAGGATCGTTATAGTATCCAAGTGGACCGTAGGACAGCAAAGGATTGTGGGAGATGTAGTACCTTCTGCTCATTGGGGACCAGCATCTTGCGGGCCTTCTTGATCATCGGCTGAGGCTTCAGCTCCTCGTCGGAGAAGCGGTGCCGCCGCGGGTCGAACGCCTCCTGGCCCGGCACGCTGGACAGCGCCAGGTCCGCCGGGTCGGGGTCAAAGTTCACCGTGATGTCGCTGCTGTTGCTGCTGGCGGCCGCCGGAGGCCCAGGGGGTCCCGGAGGGCAGGTAGAAGTGGGTGACTGGTCCTGAGGCACCGCCCGACCACCTGGAGAGAGAGAGAGAGAGAGAGAGAGAGAGAGAGAGAGAGAGAGAGAGAGAGAGGGGGGAACTCAGTTTTTTATTCCAAACTATTTCTGTGAAGCTCCGGCCACACCGCACACGCCTTCTGGCGGCCATATTGGAGCGGGCTGAACTTTTCCCCCAGACATACTAATATGTACACCATGTGTTGGGGTCCCGGGGGTGAGCCAAGATGACATTCATGACATAACTAATCATGTTTAAAGTCTAGTATGAAGTATTTGTTATACAGTCTGTGCTCCTGGTACGTTAAATGTGTTTAGCTTGTTGGTTATTTACATGTTCAGGTAACTATCACCGGTTTGTGATCGGGCCTCAGACATAAATTCCTCTAATGGGCAAGAGAACTGATTTATAGTTTAGGAGGGAAACATCCCTGGATCCTCTATCCCTCTAGAACCTTTTGGAGTTATCAGTTATCAGTAGTTCAGTAGTTCAGTCCTTCTAAAGAGTCTTAAGTAAGCGACGCTGACTCCCTCTGACTCCCTCTGACTCCCTCTGACCCCCTCTGACTCCCTCTGGCCCCCTCTGGCCCAGTTAAAGGTATATATATATATATACACATATATGTATATATGTATGTATATATATATATATATATAAACCCAGTAGAAGCCAGCACATAAAAATCGGTTACGACACAAAGAGCTCACAAATAAATCCACAAACTCTTGTTTTTCCCGTCACAATAAATCAAATTTCCTTCTTTTTTTTTGACAAGTGTCTTTTTTTTTAGAGCCACCAGGAAGCTGCCAAAGTCAGAGACTTCCAAAGCCTTAGGTTAGACTCGTGTCTCTCAGAGATCTTCTCCCTTGGGCCAGACGCGGAGGCAGAGATGCACGACACAACCGCGAAGCTATTAATAGTCAAAGGAAGGTCGGAGGAAGGTCGGAGGAAGGTCGGAGAGGATCCTTCTGCTGGTCACATACAGGCCACTTTGTTAAAAACTGGCAATTTGTGACGGTCACGTGACTAAAAACGTCGAGACGAGTGGGCGAGAGAGGAGGACGTGAGCGAGAGAGGAGGACGTGAGCGAGAGAGGACATGAGTGAGAGAGGACGTGAGCGAGAGGTGAGCGAGAGAGGAGGACGTGAGCGAGAGAGGACGTGAGCGAGAGAGGAGGACGTGAGCGAGAGAGGACGTGAGCGAGAGAGGAGGACGTGAGTGAGAGAGGAGGATGTGAGCGAGAGAGGAGGACGTGAGCGAGAGAGGACATGAGTGAGAGAGGACGTGAGCGAGAGGTGAGCGAGAGAGGAGGACGTGAGCGAGAGAGGACATGAGTGAGAGAGGACGTGAGCGAGAGGTGAGCGAGAGAGGAGGACGTGAGCGAGAGAGGAGGACGTGAGCGAGAGAGGACGTGAGCGAGAGAGGAGGACGTGAGCGAGAGGGGAGCGGAGAGGACGTGAGCGAGGAGGACGTGAGCGAGAGGAGCAGAGAGGAGGACGTGGCGAGAGACTGAGCGAGAGAGGAGGACGTGAGCGAGAGGTGAGCGAGGAGGACGTGAGCGAGAGAGGAGGACGTGAGCGAGAGAGGACGTGAGCGAGAGAGGAGGACGTGAGCGAGAGAGGACGTGAGCGAGGAGGACGTGAGCGAGAGAGGAGGTGAGCGAGAGAGGACGTGAGAGAGGAGGACGTGAGCGAGGAGAGGAGGACGTGAGCGAGAGAGGAGGACGTGAGCGAGAGAGGACGTGAGCGAGAGAGGACGTGAGCGAGAGAGGAGGACGTGAGCGAGAGAGGACGTGAGCGAGAGAGGACGTGAGCGAGAGAGGAGGACGTGAGCGAGAGAGGACGTGAGCGAGAGAGGAGGACGTGAGCGAGAAAGGAGGACGTGAGCGAGGAGAGGAGGACGTGAGCAACGAGAGGAGGACGTGAGTGAGGACGTGAGCGAGGAGAGGAGAACGTGAGCGAGAGAGGACGTGAGCGAGAGAGGACGTGAGCGAGGAGAGGAGGACGTGAGCGAGGAGAGCGTGAGCGAGAGAGGACGTGAGGAGAGAGGAGGACGTGGCGGAGAGGACGTGAGCGAGAGAGGAGGACGTGAGCGAAAGAGGACGTGAGCGAAGAGGAGGACGTGAGCAACGAGAGAGGACGGGTGAGGAGTGAGCGAGGAGAGGAGAACGTGAGCGAGAGAGACGTGAGCGAGAGAGGACGTGAGCGAGGAGAGGAGGACGTGAGCGAGAGCGCGGCGGCTCAGTGCCTTTAAACGGGTCCATTGAGCTACGGGTCACCTCCGGGTAACGGAGCTCCGTTACCCGGAGGTGACCCGTTACCCGGAGGTGACCCGTAGCTCGATGGACCTCATCTGGTTTTATCTGCAGCTCAGAGCCCATCTGCCCTCCGAGGGCGGCCACATGTCGGAGAGCAGCGGCCGAGGCCGAGAAGAAGATCCTCAGTGGAGCTTTGTCCTCATTTAACCTCGACTCTGAACGCGGCGGAGCAGAGCCGTACGACAGCGTTGACGAGCAAATCTGAAAAGGATCAGTCTGTAATATTTATAAAACAAACAAAAAACCACATCAAATATTTCTTGATTTAAAAAAAAAAATAAAGAAAATTGACTTTTCTAATCTTTTAACATCAGTTGCAGACCTCTCTTTTTCTTAAATTCCCTATATTTATATTAATTAGATTAGACCTACACACCAGGCCAAATTACTACAACATTTTTACATATTTAGATATTTATATTTTAGCTTTTTTTTTAATTCTTCACAGTCTTGTTTGGTGTCAGACGATGTTCTAAATGTCTCTTTTTTTTTTTTTTTTTATAAATGTTGTCCGAAACGATCGTGTTTATTTAGAAAACACAGTAGAGGTTATTGTTCATATTTACATTAGAAGTGAGAGTAGTAATTATTTTCACCATTTCACGGCATGATAGGATTTTTATCTTTTCTATAACGGCACATAAAAAGGGAATAAACAGCTACATAAACACAGCCAGTGCCGAAAGTATTAACATTAAATTAATAATGTGCCATTTGCTATATGTACCCGAGAAAAAATGCAAACCCATCTCCATCATGCTCTTCATTTTTTGGGGGTATTATAGTCAGCAGCAAACTATTACAAAATAAAACGCCATCAAATGAATATTTTCCTTTTGGTATTTTTTTTGTCACGTACAGAAATGCGACGACGTTGCAGGAAAATAAAAATGTCGACATCAGTGTTTGAGGAGACGACTGAGATGAAAAGTGGCGGTAGGCACCCAGGGGCCCCGTCACAGCAGCGTGCACGGGGGCCCCGGAAATTACCCCAATTACGCCACTGGCCCCGTAACAGGCGACTTCATTGGTCTTTGTGTCCCGAGTGTTTCGTGTCGGAGTGAGATGTCCCGTACACTTCATCCAGAGAGCCAAGAATGAGGCCCCCTGAGATGAGAGGACCATAAAGAGGATTATAGACGGCCAACAATATACAAATTTTATTAAAAATGGGCGAAGAGGAGGGGTCATGCCACCGCTCACTTCCCAATCGTTTCTTGCACATTTAATAGAAAATATATATATATATATATATATATATATATATATATATAAATATAAAATCTCCTCCAACAAGCAATCGTCCTCACTCTCTGTTGTTTCCCCGCAGTGACGCCGACTCGCCACCAGGTGTCGGTATCGAGCCAGAGATAAAAGCTGAGCGGGGCAGCGAGTTCACATCATGCCGGATTTACAGTACAACAAGCAGGATTCTGTTTAACCCTTCGTGGCCCTCGTCACTAAAACGCAGAAATGAAAGGATCGTATCTGAACCACAACGAGGAAATTAAAGCACCTCTGCTCAGAAATCAGACATCTTGTGGCTGTTTAGTGTTTTAATAAAGCTCTGTTGAAAGGCGGCAGATGAAGGTGGTTGTTCCCCCCCCCCCCCTCCCTGTTGGATTCCAGCACGCTTTAGTGGCAGGACTTATCACATGTGTGTGTGTGTGTGTGTGTGTGTGTGTGTGCGTGTGTGCATGTGTGCGTGTGCGTGTGTGTGTTGAAAATCAATGTTGTGGAGTTAAATAAAATCAAATGAATCAAAACGTTACAATACCAGGAATTTAGAGGTCATGGTGAAGTTATTATGGGATGCCTGTAGTGAATTGTGTGGCGGTGGATGTGAATCTCCTCCGTGGTGCTTTCACCCTGCAGATATTCTGCATTATCTTCATTTTCAACAGTGAGTCTTTCTCCAGTCGTCTCTCTTCACCAGCTGCTTATCAGACAATTATTTTTCCATTTCTGATAACTGGAGGACAATATTTTTTATTAAATTGATTTTGTTTTTATGAACGTATCCTCTCTGGAATACAAGTGTTAGTTGAGCAATCATCCAGCAGCAGTCAGAACAGTTCTGTGGCAGCATTTGTAAGTTTTAATGTTTTTTTATGTGGAGCCCCGGGCTTCGAGCCACAGATTATAAATAACCGCCGAGCTGGTGACCAATATCGGCTGAAACGGTAGCGGAAAGATTTTGGATACTTGAGCACAAACGAAACAGTTTGTGTTGACGGTACGTCGTGTTGTTACCAGGAGAGGAGCAGGGCCACGTCCAGAACCACGCTCGTTAACGGGATTCAGCATTACGTATCCTAATTTAGTTTTACTGTGACACACACACACACACACACACACACACACACAGATTACCTCAGCTGTTTTGTGAGCCAGTAAATGTCAGTCAGAGCAGCACGACTGACACAGATTTGCTTCTGTTTTGAGCCGTCAGTCATTTTTTTGACGCCCGTCAACTACAATACCACGACCAGAGAAATCAGGCTGATGCTGCATGGCGGGAGGGGGAGGGGGGGGGCGTAGATGGTGATGTAGATGGTCGTTGACCTCCTCCCAAATCCAGCTGAAAAGCCTTTCGACTATACGCAATGAGCAGAGCAGTGCAGAGACAAGAGCGGTGCATTCTGGGTGTTTAGACCTCGTGCGCGCCGGCGTTCGAGTTCAAACTCGTGTCATCAAACTCTTGAGTTTAAAATCTAGGACGTGAACACAATCATGAGAAGTGTGTGTGTGTGTGTGTGTGTGGGAGGGGGGGGGGGGGGTTGATCTTCACATCCACTACTTGCATCGCTGCAAAGTATACATCCGAGTGTCCCAGTGCAGAGCTCCGTTTTTACGTAACCTCCAGTGGGCCATGAACGCACCGTTATAATCCTCTGAAGTTGCTTCTCCTCGGGTCGGACCCGAAGAGCGGAAAACATTGTTTTGTGCATTTTGGTTATTTTTGGGCTCCTCGGCGCCCAGCTGCAATCAACCCGGGGCTCGTAAACTAAAGTCACGTGGACTCCCAAACACACGTCGAGTAGCCGGAGTCTGGGTAAGCCCGTCGTCCTGCAGAGCTTGACATTTTGTCAGGAGTCCAAACCTGATGACTCTCCGATGTCGGGGCAGCTCGGTGTCCTTATCTTCTGTTTGCTCCCAAACTCAACCACTGAACTTTGCAACCCGCGAGTGAATTACTGCAAACAGTCGGGGACTTACCGACATGAACCGTGAATATCCTTTCCAACCAAACAGGTTACTACAGTTACTACAAACGACCGGCTTATCAATTTCACGTCGATCGATTTGCGTTATGAATATGAGGGGAAAGAAAAACCAACAACCGCAAACGAAGCATTCTGCATGCAACAAATAACGATGTAAAGGGTAAAAGCAGCATGCAGACATGTAAACATGTAATAAATGCTTTATAACACACTATAGTGTAGTTCTAAGCAGATATAAGGGTTTATTTATGTATTATTGTAACTATAACTCCTCCTGATAGGCCTGATAGGAATGACACAGTCTTTATAACTAATAATAGTTAATAATATATAATATGTCTTTATAATTGTTGATGAATACCAATAAAAATGTACACTACATTATAGTGTGTTATAAATCATTTATAAATGTTTGTACACTGCTTATAAATAACTTGAAATCCATGTTTCGTACATCGATTGAATTTTTTACTAACTGGTAGCGAAGTTTGATTATTTTTTTAAATTTCTTTAAAGAACATTAATTGTTTGTATACATGTTTATGTTGTGGGATTATTTTTATTTATTTTGAACTCAACAGCATTTTCACAATAAGCACAGCCCGTTTTTCTTTTTGCACATTGCACTTATACTTATTTTAAGCATCTTCCAGCTCATACTTTTGTTTTTTACGGCAAGCTACAGCAACTTTACGCATGCAGCAGCAAAAAAACTAATAAAGGCTCTAAAAAGCGACTGTGCCGCGTCCTGCTCAGCAGCAAACAGCAGACGGACGCAGTTGGAGACTAGCTGGTGGAGAAAGCGGTGATTTAGGAGCTAAAGAGGCAGATAGTTCCCTCGGGAGTTGGTTGAGACCAAAAACGGAGCAAAAAGAGAGAAAATACTGGACTTAAATTCATCAGGTGGACACAGGTGTGTAAAGAGGCAACTGTTTGCTCAACTTAATGTGTCAATCTTATGCAAGTGGCCAAAAAGAAATACCTGTACCTGGCATCTCTGTTTCATATAATCTGTAATTATTTTATGGATCAAATAATCCCTCCTCCAAAAATATTGCTGCTTATAGATTATCCGGCCCTACGTCCATCCTCGACATGATTAATGCACAATTTCATGAAATCATCGTGAACCCATTTTTGCGTGCAAGTACTTTTTTTTACAGCCCACAATGCAGTGCGGCACATCTCCTCTCTCTCTGTCCGTCTCCACGTCCTCTGGTCCATCTGTTTGTCCGCGACTTTCATGAGATGAACTGCTGCTGGCTTGATCTGACTCCCTGGCAGCTGGACGGGGCTGATCCTGGATAAGTCTGCCCAAAGCCGCGTCCTAATAACAACCATTTTGGGCAAAAAGGTTGAAACTGATCCAAGAACACGGCTCACTGCTGCTGCCGGGTAAACAGCCGGCCAAGCGCGGCTTCGCCTGGCTTCATTTCCTGTCTGTGAGCGGGAGCCATTTGGGCGAAGCGGCCGCTTGACTCTCAGATTCTCTCTCTGCTTTCATTAATTTAGCTGAGATTATGAGTTTTTCTCTCTCTCTCTCTCCGCCTGTCAATCCCTGCTTCTCCCCGTCCATCAGTGACTGAAAGCCCTGCATATATTAATGGTTTTGGATTTTAAAAGGAAACTAACACTCAACTCCTTTTTTTTATATTCAAAATGGACCATTTTCGTGCCAAAAACATTGTTTCTGCTGCATTAACTTTCAAGGTCTTTGAAGGTCTTCGAGTTCCTTATTCATATTCTTGTCAAGTCGAGCAATCCCGCTTGAAATCCCTCATATCGTCATGTAAAATCTCCATCACAGGAGTCGCCCCCGGGAGGCGGAGCGCTGATCCTCTGACGGAGCCGACGGAAGCATGCTGATGAATTCCATCGATGTATTTGTGACTTCGCAAACCCGGAGGAACTGTGTGGAAAAAAAAGGTCCAACGGAGGAGAGAAAAATGAAATCAAACGGTTTCTCTCTTCAGTCGCCATTTTGCTGCGTGTGCTCAGAGAGCAGGCGGGGAGGAATCATCTGCCTCCGTGGGCAGAGACGCCCACGGAGGCAGAAAATAGAGGGAGGTCGAGGTTTGAGAGTCAGGTGAGCAACTCTTCCTCCTGACTAATCGCCTCGCTTGATCTAACTATACTTTCACTTGATACACCTACAGGCCGCATGCATCCAACAAACCCCCGACAACAGTGAGTTGTCGGGGGTTTGTTGGATGCAGCCGGGTGGGGGCATTTTGGGAAATGTAGGAACCCCAAAAAAACTGAAGTGGGCGAAACACGTGAAACTAAAGACGTCATAAAAGCACAAAAGCCTCCTCAAACACACCGAACTTCACAGGCTCTTCCTCGTTGTCATCATCGTCGTCATCATCATCATCATCGTCATCATCGTCATCATCGTCGTCATCATCATCGTCGTCATCATCATCGTCGTCATCATCGTCGTCATCATCATCATCGTCGTCATCATCATCGTCATCATCATGTCGTCATCATCATCGTCGTCATCATCATCATCATCGTCATCATCATCGTCATCATCATCATCATCGTCGTTATCATCTGTCATCATCATCATCTTCATCATCATCGTCATCATCATCGTCATCATCTTCATCATCATCATCGTCATGCAGAGCCTGTCCCTTTAAATCTGTTTCAGCCATTTCTCTGTTTCAGTAACTTCTTATGTAATAAAGGGAACCCAACGCAATTACACGGGACAGTGGCAATTATGCTAATTATACAAGAATGGAGGTAACGATTTACTTCTATTTTGATTACTGTAATCAAGACTCGTACTTTCATCAGTGGTTTTAAAGTCTGTTTAAAGGCCATATGTATGTGTACTTTTACCATTGTGGCTTAACTTCCGTATTAAATAAAGTTGCTGACTCACTGAGGGACCAACGGAGAGGAGTGGCAAACTTTGATCTGTAAACCGTTACAGCACCAAAGCAACATGCTTGCCAGCTAGCTAGCTAACGGGCCGCTGGCTAGTTAAGCTAGCTAACGGGTCGCTGGCTAGTTAAGCTAGCTAACGGGCCGCT
>JACSYO010000995.1:20000-24611 GCA_016806645.1 Ophiodon elongatus | reverse complement strand
TCTCTCTATCTCTTTCTTTCTCTCTCTATCTCTCTCTTTCTTCTCTTTCTCTTTCTGTCTCTCTTTCTCTTTTTCTTTCTCTTTCTCTGTCTCTCTCTCTCTCTCTCTCTCTCTCTCTGTTCTTTCTCTCTTTCTCTTTCTCTTTCTCTCTCTCTTTCTCTCTCTCTGTCTCTCTCTCTCTCTGTCTTTCTTTCTCTCTCTCTCTCTCTCTCTCTCTCTCTCTCTCTCTTCTGTCTCTCTCTCTCTCTCTGTCTCCTCTCTCTCTCTCTCTCCTCTCTCTCTTTCTCTTTCTCTCTCTCTGTCTCTCTTTCTCTTTCTGTCTCTCTCTCTCTCTCTCTCTCTCTCTCTCTCTCTCTCTCTCTCTCTCTCTCTCTGTCTCTCTCTCTGTCTCTCTCTCTCTCTGTCTCTCTTTCTCTTTCTCTCTCTCTCTCTGTCTCTCTTTCTCTTTCTGTCTCTCTCTCTCTCTGTCTCTCTCTCTCTTTCTCTTTCTCTCTCTCTTTCTCTTTCTGTCTCTCTCTCTGTCTCTGTCTCTCCCCCCCCCCCCCTCTCTCTATAGACTCAGTAAAACAAGCTTGTTAAAGGGCCCTGGTGCTCTGCTGCAGTACCACGTTTGTCCACAGGGACCGCCAGAACGAGAGTTCCTCAAATGAAACGGTGTAATCATTTGAATGTGACGTGTTGTTGTTTACAGATCTATACACACACATATATATATATATATATATATATATATATATATATATATATATATATATATCTGGAAACAAAAAAGCAGCTTTTCTCCTTTTTATTTTTATCTGACTCTACATCTATTTATTTATTTATTGTCGCATGCACAACGATGACCTTCAGATCTCAGGCTCAACATCTGAAACGTGAAACGGTGCAGAAGATAAAATATATATATATATTTCATGACAAATAAAAACTCTTTATTCTGTCTTCACAAATGATTCAAACTTAACTTTTTCTTTCTTTAAATCTTCATCTTTCTCCTCCTGGAGTCTTATTTTGTCAGATCTCCTTCCTCTTCCTCCTCTCCTTCCTCTCCTTCCTCTCCTTCCTCTCCCTCCTCTTCCTCCTCTCCTTCCTCTTCTTCCTCTCCTTCTCCCTCCTCTTCCTCCTCTCCCTCCTCTCCTTCCTCTCCTTCCTCTCCCTCCTCTTCCTCCTCTTCCTCCTCTCCCTCCTCTCCCTCCTCTCCTTCCTCTTCCTCCTCTCTTTCCTCTCCCTCCTCTTCCTCCTCTCCTTCCTCTTCCTCCTCTCCTTCCTCTCCCTCCTCTCCTTCCTCTCCCTCCTTCCTCTTCCTCCTCTCCCTCCTCTCTCTCTCTCCTCTTCCTCCTCTTCCTTATCTCCTCTCCTCCAGGCTCTCTGCACTTGTTCATGCCTGTCAACCAAAAGCAGGGCGGCATTCTTCAACACACACACACACACACACACACACACACACACACACACACACACACACACACACACACACATTCCTGGTCCTGCTCCGCGGGTTATTTTTACCCCCGGAGTGTCTTCCAGGCTCTCACATCTTTTCATCCACAACCTGCTCTCAGGTTCTTTGGTGTTTTTAGCCGTCGTCATTCCTCGACCCGGTTCCTCGGTTACGGACTCGAACCAGCAACCCTGGTTAATGTTTCATAAACCCAAAAAGCTCCAACGTTCCTGTGTGATTGTTTCCTGTTAGATTGTTTCCTGTTTCATATTTCAAGATCATCCTTTCCAGGAGCCGACTGGTTAAACGGGAAAAACTCTTCGTAAACCCGCCGAGCATCAAAGTAGTTTCAGGGCGTTTTTATTCCCGTCACATGTTTCTCTCTGTGGTCTGGATTTTCAAAATAAAAGTCCTGCTCCTCTAAACAGAACCATGAGGACTAGAAGTAGAGAGAATAACTCAGTTATTATGATATAAATCATAAAAAAGAAACAAAAGCAAGAGAGAGAGAGCAGAGCTACAAACACACAGAGCTACAAACACACAGAGCTACAAACACACAGAGCTACAAACACACAGAGCTACAAACACACAGAGCTACAAACACACGGAGCTACAAACACACAGAGCTACAAACACAGAGCTACAAACACACAGAGCTACAAACACACAGAGCTACAAACACACAGAGCTACAAACACACGGAGCTACAAACACAGAGCTACAAACACACGGAGCTACAAACACACAGAGCTACAAACACAGAGCTACAAACACACAGAGCTACAAACACACAGAGCTACAAACACACAGAGCTACAAACACACGGAGCTACAAACACAGAGCTACAAACACACGGAGCTACAAACACACAGAGCTACAAACACAGAGCTACAAACACACAGAGCTACAAACACACAGAGCTACAAACACACAGAGCTACAAACACACGGAGCTACAAACACAGAGCTACAAACACACGGAGCTACAAACACACAGAGCTACAAACACAGAGCTACAAACACACAGAGCTACAAACACACAGAGCTACAAACACACAGAGCTACAAACACACGGAGCTACAAACACAGAGCTACAAACACACGGAGCTACAAACACACAGAGCTACAAACACAGAGCTACAAACACACAGAGCTACAAACACACAGAGCTACAAACACACAGAGCTACAAACACACGGAGCTACAAACACAGAGCTACAAACACACGGAGCTACAAACACACAGAGCTACAAACACAGAGCTACAAACACACAGAGCTACAAACACACAGAGCTACAAACACACGAGCTACAAACACACAGAGCTACAAACACACAGAGCTACAAACACAGAGCTACAAACACAGAGCTACAAACACACAGAGCTACAAACACACAGAGCTACAAACACACAGAGCTACAAACACACAGAGCTACAAACACACAGAGCTACAAACACAGAGCTACAAACACAGAGCTACAAACACACAGAGCTACAAACACACGGAGCTACAAACACACAGTCTGGCAGCGGTGGTCTGAGGGAAGTTAGCGCTGCTGGCTCATTAGCTGCTGGCTTAGCAGGAGCTTTGTGTGGTGGAGGTGATAACCCCCCCCACCCCTCTCCCCCTGCTACCCCTCCTCCCCTACCCCTCCCCCCCTACCTCCCCTCCCCCTCCTCCCCCCCTCCCCCTCCTCTTATCAGCTTACATCTACACAGCAGCTTCACGGCTTTAAGCCACCATGATGAGGATGATGATGATGAAGAGGAGCTCGTCTTCGTAGCACTTTATTAAAGATGTAAACTGCTGATCTTCCTCTTTTCTCCATCACCTCTTCTTCCTCTCCCTCCCTCCTCTCCTCCTTTCTCCTCTCCTCTCCTCCTCTCTCCTCTCCCTCCCTCCTCTCCTCCTTTCTCCTCTCCTCTCCTCTCCTCCTTTCTCCTCTCCCTCCCTCGCCTCCTCTTCTTCCTCTCCTCTCCTCTCTCTCCTCTTCTTCCTCTCCTCTCCTTTCTCTCCTCCTCTCATCCTCTCCTCTCCTCTCCTCTCTCTCCTCTTCTTCCTCTCCTCTCCTTTCTCTCCTCCTCTCATCCTCTCCTCTCCTCTCCTCTCCTCCTAATTAGTCTTACAGCCCTCTAAGCTCTTAATCTCTCTCCTCCTCATCCCTCCATCATCCATCCATAAATACTTCCACTCCTCCAGCTTTGCAGCCTGTTGCATCCTCTCCTCCTCCTCCTCCTCCTCCTCCTCCTCCTCCTCCTCCTCTCAGCTCACTTTGTTCAGCAGATTATCAGCCTTCCTCCTCCTCCTCCTCCTCCTCCTCCTCTTCCTCCTCCTCCTCTTCCTCTTCCTCTTCCTCCTCCTCCTCCTCCTCCTCCCCCCCGGTCGTGTTCATCCGTCTACATCAGGAGCTCATTAGCTGCAGCTAAGCTTCTGTTTACATCCTATTTTAGCTTCTTCTTCTTCTTCTTCTTCTTCTTCTTCTTCTTCTTCTTCTTCTTCTTCTTCTCCTTCTTATACTCCTCCTCTTGCAGTACTCGTACTCGTATACTCCTCCTCTTGCAGTACTCGTATACTCCTCCTCTTGCAGTACTCGTACTCGTATACTCCTCCTCTTGCAGTACTCGTTACTCCTCCTCTTGCAGTACTCGTACTCGTATACTCCTCCTCTTGAAGTACTCGTGTACTCGTATACTCCTCCTCTTGCAGTACTCGTATACTCCTCCTCTTGCAGTACTCGTATACTCGTACTCGTATACTCCTCCTCTTGCAGTACTCTATGAGCAGGACTTCCCTCACTGGTACCTGCATCTGTTAATATTTAAATAGTACTCTCTCTGTGCAGCGTTCTTACGTAACGGAGTACTTTTTACTGCTGCTGATGTTTTTATACTTCAGTAAAGTACCGTGGACGCGACGTGATGCGTGTTAATGTGTATTAATGTGTACCATAATGTGTGTGTGTGTGTGTGTGTGTGTGTGTGTGTGTGTGTGTGTGTGTGTGTGTGTGTGTGTTACTGACTGTCTCTCTGTGCTCTCCCCCCTGCAGTGTGAGCAGTGGTCGCAGACACACACACAACAACAAACCCCGCCCCCTTCCTCCCGCATCGCCCCGAGCGACACGAGCGTTGCTTTGCGAGAGAAAAAGAAGGACGGGTAAATATAAGCTC
>JACSYO010000995.1:0-15000 GCA_016806645.1 Ophiodon elongatus | reverse complement strand
CTAGTGTTAGCTACTAACACAAGATAAAAACAGGGTTATTTTGAGTCACAACTTCCTGTTAACGTATCAACATGCTAACTCACTTTAACAGGTAGTTAGCATTGTTGTGACATTTTGTAAACACAGTAATCAATCAATCAATCAATCAATAAAACAAAACATTTTAGTTGTAGCCCCGATGCTAGCTAGCTAAAGCATGCTACGTAGCTATTGCTAACCCAGTGTAGCCCTAACACAAGGTGACACAGGGTCATTTCAGGAGATTTGTCTGTTGTTTAAACAGAATAAAATCATATTGAGACACAATACTTTAATTCATAATAATAAATATTTAATTACGTGACAAAATGAGTCAATTATGATCCAAAAATAGTTTTTATTGTCGGTGAAGCGACGCGAGACGTGAAGCTCGTCCCTGCAGTCCGGATTTAATGTCCCAGCTGTCGCGTCAGACCAGAGCTGGATTTATGGGGGTCAGGTGACGGGAAGCTTTTTCAGACTCTCCCTCCATCCCTTCCTCCTCCTCCTCCTCCTCCTCCTCCTCCTCCTCCTCCTCCCCGGTAATGACTGACTGTCACCGGGTTACAGCTCCACACAGGTGCCTCACACAGTGGGAGGTTGTGAAATCATTGACCTCAGGGTGACTGAGCCAGAACTGAAATGGGAAACTGAACTACGTCAGCTGGCTTTTCACTTCTTCTGATTTACTTATTTTTTCAAACACAAGATGACTTTCTGTCCAAAGCGTCCGATCGTTTACAGAATAATGTCGTCGAGTGTTTTCCAGCTGAGAACTCGCGTCTTTCTCTACAAAAATATATATATTTAAATACAACTTTATTTAGATTTCTTCCACAAACTTAATAAAAAAGACCAAACGCATTTATTGCACACCGTAAACAAACAAGCTCGACCTCAGTATCTTCATACGTGTATAAGTACACATCATATTACATGTAAACATTAACACGTGACAGACGTCATGATTTAAATACGGTTTAAAAAGTTGTTTTTGTTTGTGTGGATGAAGGAAAGTGTTGTATAAGTTAGAGAGGAATAAATTCATAAATAGGTAAATAAATGGGAATAATTATAATAATGGCGTTCATCAAAGTTTAATAGCTACAATAATGATGATTATTATAATAATTTATGTTCATATTATTTAATATATATATAATATTAACACTTTCCAGACAGGAGGCTCATTTATTATTTAATTCCAAAGTTTATTTCTATCATGTTCCATATTTTAAAATTGTATTTAATACACTGATTTCTTAAGATGCAACTGACAATTAATTTAATTATTTAAATAATTAAAAGATAATAATAATAATAATAATGTCAGAAAACTGTAAAAGAATAAAGAAATAATAATAAAAAATAAATATATATATATATATATATATATATATATATATATATATATAAATATAAATAAAAAGTAATTAATAAACAAGCTGGAATTTGCAAATAAAATCCAACAATTTGTAACACAAAACTCAAATACATTGTGTTTTAATATCATAGATGAGAAAGAAAATATTCACATTAAAAAAGTTAAAAATATTAAAAATAAAAATAAAAAAAATATTAGATCAAATATGAATAAATCTCTGCATCACACTAATTTCTGGTCGGTGTTTGTTATTATTATTATAATTATAATTCTTATTATTATTATTATTCTAATCCGGACGTCGGTTAACAACCTAACTACCGTTCCGGGTATCCGGTAACCGTGGCGACGGCACTGATGCTTCCTGTTGCCTCGAACCAGTGACTCTTAAACTTAAACTCAAGACTTTAAACGCACTTTAAGAGACGGGACGACGACTTGAATCCTCTTCTTCTTCTTCTTGGTGAGTGACAGATTCATATTTAATAAATAATGGTGAGATTATTTAGTTAAGTATTTTAAAACTTAATTCTTCACAAAGCACAGCAAAACAAACAACATCCAACTGGAAATTATGTTAAGTATTAGAAGCTAGGAAATAAAAAATAAAATTCAGTACACAAACTAAAAAAACTATTTATAAATATATCCATTAATTTGGTTTAATTTACTTAATGACGTGTAATAAAACATTAGACGTTGATAATAAAGTAAATTTCTGTCAGTTTACCTTTTTTTTTTTTTTTATCCCCAAATGGAAATTTGCTATTGAAACCCAAAATAGACGGACTTGAACTTAATAATATTTAAAATTAAAATGCATAAAAACAAAAGCTAAAACTCCTCTTCAGTTCCTGAACAGCCCATAAACACCCACCTTTATTCATCAGAGAGAGAGAGAGAGAGAGAGAGAGAGAGAGAGAGAGAGAGAGAGAGAGAGAGAGAGAGAGAGAGAGAGAGAGAGAGAGAGAGAGAGAGAGAAATGGAGCGTTCTCCTTTTGTTTGCAGTCGTTTTGGCACCGAGAGACAAACTTTTCCATCACTCTCTCACACACACACACACACATAGACACACACACAGAGACACACACACAGAGACACACAGAGACACACACACACAGATACATCCATTACTGGCTCCCACATGGTGACCTTTTTTTCTGCTTTTGCATGGATGTGCAGGAATGTCAGGATGTCAGCGCTCTGTGTGTGTGTGTGTGTGTGTCTCTCTCTGTGTGTGTGTGTGTGTGTGTGTCTCTCTCTGTGTGTGTGTGTGTCTCTCTCTGTGTGTGTGTGTGTGTGTGAATGACGGCTGGGAGCAGATGCAGTAACAGTCATACGGTCTCTAAAGTTTCGGTGTGGTCTGACAGCCGATTGGTGGACTGAAATATCTCGACAGCTATTGGTCGGATTGAGACGTTCAAGTTCTCCAGAGGATGAACTGCTTCTCCTTTTATCCTCCTTCTTTCCTCCTTCCTTCTTTCCTCCTTCCTTCTTCCCTCCTTCCTTCTTTCCTCCTTCCTTCTTCCCTCCTTCCTTCAACTCCAACGCTTTCTGCTTCCCTCCATCTATCCATCTTTTATTTCCTTCCCTTCTCCCTCCATCCTTTTTAAGACACTTAATCCCCACATTCTCTCCTTGTCACCTCCTCATCTCCATCCCTCCTCCTCCTCCTCCTCCTCCTCTTCCTCCTCCTCCTCCTCCTCCTCTTCCTCCTCCTCCTCTTCTTCCTCCTCCTCCTCCTCCTCTTCCTCTTCTTCTTCTTCTTGCAGCCGCCTGTTGCCGTTCGTTTCTGCAGGCTGTAAAAAAAAGTGCTGTGATGGCAGTTCATCTGTGTGTGTGTGTGTGTGTGTGTGTGTGTGTGTGTGTGTGTTTCCACTGACCTCTCCTTGTATCACTGTTCTTACATGACAAACTGTAACATGGCCGCGGCAGGTGCGCACACACACACACACACACACACACACACACACACACACACACACACTCTCTCGGCCAGTTGTCGCCAGTCACTCTTGGAGCTCCTCTCCTCTTCCATCTTGTTTTATCCCCTAAATTAAAAACTGAAACTCAACATTTCTAATGATTTAAAAACAATAATGATGATTTTAAAGGTTTTTAAAGGCAAAGTATTAAATAAAGTTGATATAAAACGATATTAAGGTCAAAGAGACGTTAACATATATATTATTATATTAAGAGTTGTGTCCAAAATACTAAAACTAAACTATATAATGTAATAAAATACAAGTTTCTTATGAGCTTTTTAAAACGTCTGCAAATTATGTAATTATAAAATAATAATCATGATAACACAACCCTTATTTATTATTATTATTATTATTATTAAACTAGATTGTGAGCCGTTTAAAGACTAAATCATTTAAATAAAAGTCTGTAAAATAGAGTTATTTATTTAACCAAAACGTTTAATGACATCATGCATTTATATCTGAGAACGTTGGCTTCTTGTTCAGTGAGAAAGTATTTATTTATTTATTAATATACTAACGTGTATAAAGTACTCGTAGTACTACTAGTAGCACTCGTAGTAATATCCTGATGAATGTTCACGTCCTCCATCTTTTCATCTTCGAGTCTCCTCTTCCTCCTTCGGAGTTTTCTTTCTTTGAACGAGAAGGAATGTCACACACCCTCTTCCAGCAAACACACACACACACACACACACACACACACACACACACACACACACACACACACACACACTCTCTGAGCTGGAGGAGGAAGTGGCCAGCTCTGGAGAGCGTCTTCCTGTGGGGGCTGCCAAACAGGAAACAGTAATTACTTCTTCTTCTTCTTCTTCTTCTTTTTCTTCTTCTTCTTCTTTTTCTTCTTCATCTCTTCCCACCATCTCTCCTGAATCTCGTCATTTATTTAAATATTTCTGGTTTCCTGCATCATTCCTGAGTTTCTGCTCCAGATGTTGTTCTCTAATTATTATTTTTTGAACAGTTAAATATCTACTTTGTTTGGTTTTTCTGTCCATTTATAGTTTTATAACCTTCATGACGTCCGTTCAGTCGTTAATAGATATGATTTGCAAACTTAAATGATATATTAATGCACTTCTGTAGTGAAGAAAGGCTTTTTAAAGCATCAATAATCCTCTTTATTCATGTTTATATTGTCAAAATAACTAAAGAGGAAACATGGAGCCGCTACTGATGCTGTTATGAAACAGTTAAAATGTGTGAAAAGGTTTTAAAAGATATAATATGATTAATTTCCTCAACAAACTACATCTTTGCTGTTCTCTTTCTATGAATTTGTTTGTTTTTTTAAACGTTAATCCCCACTTTGACCTTATTTTTCTGCCCATTTATAGTTTTAAAACCTCCGCTCTGTCGTTACTAAACATGAAATATGTAAAAAAAAAGGTCTTTAAAGATATATTGTCTGTGATACCACACACACACACACACACACACGGGACACTAGCGCGAGCTATTCTGAGTTAGCCTTCAACGTCCATACACCAGCCTCCACTGAACAAACGGCCCGTTTAATGAGACTCAGCTGCACTCGGTGGGAGGCCAGTTGAGGCCTTTAAAAGACTCACGGGAGCCGGTCTCTAGTGCGGCTCGCTACAGAACTCAATGGTTGGTGGATTATTTGCAGGCCGAAGTTACTAGTAGTCACGGACCATTTGTGAAATGTATTAAGTGCTGTTCTAAAAGCTCGTCATGTTTACGGATTATGCTGAGAAACGTAGAAGTTGTACGTTTCTTAATGAGAGCTGGTGTTTTGTTCATATTCTAGCGGTCATGGAGAACTGCACCGAGGAGCAGCGAGGGGCGATAACCGAGGAGGAGTCGTCGCTAACGGAGGAGAAGACACACAATAACCTCAAAGGTACGCACAATAACCTCAAAGGTACGCGCGCTAACCTCAAAGGTACGCGCGCTAACCTCAAAGGTACGCGCGCTAACCTCAAAGGTACGCACAATAACCTCAAAGGTACGCGCGCTAACCTCAAAGGTACGCAAAATAACCTCAAAGGTACGCACAATAACCTCAAAGGTACGCACAATAACCTCAAAGGTACGCACAATAACCTCAAAGGTACGCAAAATAACCTCAAAGGTACGCACAATAACCTCAAAGGTACGCACATAACCTCAAAGGTACGCACGCTAACCTCAAAGGTATACATGCGCTAACCTCAAAGGTGTACGCGCGCTAACCTCAAAGGTGTATGCGCGCTAACCTCAAAGGTACGCGTGCTAACCTCAAAGGTATACACGCGCTAACCTCAAAGATGTACGCGCGCTAACCTCAAAGATGTACGCGCGCTAACCTCAAAGATGTACGCGCGCTAACCTCAAAGGTACGCGCGATAACTTCAAAAGAATACGCGCGCTAACCTAATTTGGAATTTGACATATTTTAGCTTGAGTAAAAAGTAGGCCAGTTAAAAGACTGAGGTGTGGATTGCAGCGATCAACGGCGTGATGGAGGACGCGAGCGGAGCAGAGAAGCTACAGAACGGAGACCGAGGAGGAGGAGCAGGAATCCTGGGAGCAGACGGAGGAGGAGACCTGTCCTCCATCAACGCCATGATGTCAGCGGTGATGTCGGCGGCGGGGACCATCAACGGCGGCGGAGACGGAGAAGGAGAGAGCGGCGTGGCCTCCGCCGACTCGTCCGCCGGGCCGTCGCCGAGGTGAGAGTCGCCCAGCACGTAAAGGAAGGTGATGAGTGTAGTGTTGACACGGCCATGACACCTTCTTCTTCTCTGCTCTAAGCCCCTCCCCCACGAAGTCGCTCACGGCGGCCATGAGAGCCCCGCCCGGCCGCAACGCACGCCGCAACCAGGTACACACAGACACACGCACACACACACACACACACACACACACACACAGACACACACACACACACACACACGCACACACACGACACGCACACCACGCGCACGCACACGCACACGCACACACGCACACACACACTCTACTTCTTCTTCTCCATCTCCAAACAAACCGACACACAAGATCCCTCACTCTCCCTCACTTGTTTCCTCTCCTCTCCTTGTTTCCTCTCCTCTCCTCTCCTTGTTCCTTCTCTACTCCTCGTTTCCTCTCCTCTCCTCTCTTTGTTCCTTCTCCACTCCTTGTTTCCTCTCCTCTCCTTGTTCCTTTTCCACTCCTTGTTTCCTCTCCTCTCCTTGTTCCTTCTCCACTCCTTGTCTCCTCTCCTCTCCTTGTTCCTTCCCCACTCCTTGTTTCCTCTCCTCTCTTCTCTTCTTGCCTCCTCTCCTTGTTCCATTTCCACTCCTTGTTTCCTCTCCTCTCTTCTCATCTCATGTTTCCTATTCTCTCCTCATCTCCTATCCTCTCCTTGTTTCCTATCTCCTCTCATCTCATGTTTCTTCTCCTATCCTCATCTCCTATCCTCTTCTTGTTTAATCTCTTTGTCTTCTCTCCTTGTTTCCTATCTCTTCGTTTCCTCTCCTGTCCTTGTTTCCTCTCCCTGTTTCCTCTCCTCGTCACCTCTCCTCTCCTTGTCTCATCTCCTCTTCTTTTCTCTTTTTGTCCTCTTCTCCTGTCCTTGACTCCTTTCTCTTTCTCTTCTCCTTGTTTATTTTCCTAGTTTCCTCCCCTTGTTTCCTCTCTCTCTTCTTTATTGCTTAATCATTGTGGTACATTTCTCCTCTCTCATCTCCCATCATGCACTGCAGCATTCCACACTGCATCATCACTTCCTGTGTTTAAAACAGGAAAAAGGGGTGTGTGTGTGTGTGTGTGTGTGTGTGTGTGTGTGTGTTAATGAGTCTCTCAGTTCTGCAGGTCAAACTGAGGCTGATTATTGTCAACAAATCCCATAAAAACGCCAAAACTAAACTGTCCATCTTACTTCCTGTCTCTGACCGTCTCTTAACACCGTCTTACTTCCTGTCTCTGTCCGTCTCTTAACACCGTCTTACTTCCTGTCTCTGACCGTCTCTTAACACCGTCTTACTTCCTGTCTCTGACCGTCTCTTAACACCGTCTTTCTTCCTGTCTCTGACCGTCTCTTAACACCGTCTTTCTTCCTGTCTCTGTCCGTCTAAACGTGTATACTTTTTTTTACCAGGACACCAAAGACGACCTCTCAGCTTTTATCTGCCCGCTGTGTGACAAGGACTGTCAAACACAACACCAGCTCACCATGCACATCAGACAGGTGAATACTCACAGTACTACTACTAGTACTGCATCTATAGAGACGTTAAAGAGTAATATAAGTAATGATACTACTACACTAAATCACCCGTGAAGAAGAAACAGACATTTACTGCTTAAATAAACATTACTAATACTTCTCTTGCTACAACTTCTGAAAGTAGAACTATTAATGCTGCTGCTTCTAGTACTTATCTTATATCACTACTTTTACGTCTCGTAGTGCTGCATCCTCTCAGTTTAAAGCACCTTTACACTGTGCATACGACATTTAATTCGTTAGCTGTTAGCTCTGTTATTTAGCTGTTAACTCTGTTATTTAGCTGCTAGCTCTGTTATTTAGCTGTTATTTAGCTGCTAGCTCTGTTATTTAGCTGTTGGCTCTGTTATTTAGCTGTTATTTAGCTGTTAGCTCTGTTATTTAGCTGTTATTTAGCTGTTGGCTCTGTTATTTAGCTGCTAGCTCTGTTATTTAGCTGTTAGCGCTGTTATTTAGCTGTTAGCTCTGTTATTTAGCTGCTAGCTCTGTTATTTAGCAGTTAGCTCTGTTATTTAGCAGTTAGCTCTGTTATTTAGCTGTTAGCTCTGTTATTTAGCTGTTAGCTCTGTTATTTAGCTGGTAAAGTTAGTTGTTAGCTTTGTTATTTAGCTGTTATTTAGCTGGTAAAGTTAGTTGTTAGCTCTGTTATTTAGCCGTTAACGTCAGCTGTTTGCTCATTACTATGCTCCAATACTAACGGCTAACGTTACTAGCTCTCCTCTTTCTGATGTACTAGTTTGCACATGCTCAGTAGGGATCAGGGAGGATGTGATACCGTAAGCTAACGTGATGTCTGATCGGTGCATCCTCTAATTATCAGTACATGTGAAGTGTTATTACTACCACTGCTGATGGTAGTAGTACTAGTAGTAGTACTACTAGGTCTCAGTGTCGGTGTACTTTCCTCTCTGCAGCACAACGCCGACGCCGGAGCGACGGACCACTCCTGCAGCATCTGTGGGAAGTGTCTGAGCTCGGCCTCGTCGTTGGACCGACACATGCTGGTCCACAGCGGGGAGAGACCCTACAAGTGTAACGTCTGTGGACAGACCTTCACCACCAACGGCAACATGCACCGGTACACACACACACACACACACACACACACACAACACACACACACACACACACACACACACACACACACACACACACACACACACGTGACCTCGGGGGCAAAGGAAGTTAGCGTTTAACCCGGTCCCTAGTCAACCATGTTGGGAGCACAAACTGGTACTGAGTGTGTGTGTGTGTGTGTGTGTGTGGTGGGAGTTTACACAGGAAGTGGGAAGATGACTTTAAACCATTCATCCCCATCACCCTCCCCTTCTCACACACACACACAGAGAACAACGCCCAGTCACTTATCAGTAAAGTCCAGCCTAAACGGTCCCTGCAGCAGTGTGTGTGTGTGTGTGTGTGTGTGTGTGTGTGTGTGTGTGTGTGTGTGTGTGTGTGTGTGTGTGCGCGTGTGTGACTTTGTGCTACATGACCTCTGTTGGGCATTAACGACGTCACATGATCAAAACAGACCAATCAGAGAGGAGATCCAGCAGAATACACCCTCACCCTGAAAACTGCTGTTCAGCAGAATCTTCTGCTTTTTAAAGTTAAATCATTTGTAGCTCGAGCTAATGACGCTAACGTTAGCGCAGCTTGTTTCTCTGGCAACTTTGAATCCAGTTAAAAACACCAGCAAGACCTAAAAAGTGTCTTAAAACTGATAAAAAAGTGCATGACCGCTTCCGAGAGGCAATCAAATGAAACGCACCGTTACTTCCTGGTTTGGAAATAGTTGCAAACATTTGGGAGAAAGTACAAAACTCAACTACGTACTTCACAGAGATCTTGTCGTCGTTGGACGTTTCTTTCAGAAGCTGAAGAATAAACTTCCTCTTTCACTCGTTATCTGATTAAAAACACCACAAAGAGCTTCTGCTCGTCCAGTTATGATTCAATCTGGATTATCGACCCTTAAAAAGACGGTTGGCGCCTCTGAGTCACTTCTTCCTGTCAGCTTTTAGTTTATTCGTTTTAAAGAAGTTTATTCTACACTGTTTTGTAGTTTTACCTCCAATTCTACGCGTGTTTTGATAGATAGTTACTTTATTAATCCCGCAAGGGGACTACAGGCTACAGCAGCATTTATACATACAGGTAAGAAATACAATATAAGAAAATGCAGAATATATATCCAGAAAATATGATAGAATAATAAGAAAAATGCACAATATATACAGAAAATATGATATAATAATAAGAAAATGCACAATATATACAGAAAATGTGATAGAATAATAAGACAAATGCACAATATATACAAAAAATAGAATAGAATAATAAGAAAAATGCACAATATATACAAAAGATATGATAGAATAATAAGAAGAATACACAATATATACAAAAAATAGAATAGAATAATGAGAAAAATGGACAATATATACAAAAGATATGATAGAATAATAAGAAAAATACACAATATATACAAAAAATTTTATAAAATAATAAGAAAATTGAATAATTATAAAAAAAAAATTGAATAATTTTAAAAAAGCACAATTTATACAAAAGATATGATAGTATAATATTAAAAATACAAAGCAAACAAAACAATGGTGCAAAGATGAAGCCAAACAAACAAACCACAGTGTAAAAGGTGATTTATTATCTCGGGTTATTGCAGAGGGCAGGAATGAGCTCCTGTTCCTCGTTTTGATGAACTTTTACTTCTCGTTGCTTCTGTTCGAGGAACCCAGGGACCCGTGTTGGTCCTCGTATGGTATAAATACATAAATACATAAATACGTAAATACATATCCGAGTGTCGGTGAGCCTCAGAGCCGTTATCTGAAGCGGAGGTGAGCCGTGGGGATGGCGGTGCGTCGGGGTGTCGGTTGGGGACAGAGGGAGGTCTTGTTGTGGCGGCGTGAGGACGCGTGGGCTCCAAGGAATGACCGGAGGCTCGCAGACGCACAGAAATACCATTATTCTTCCCTCTGGGTGTTTTGTTTCCCGTCCAGTAGAAGACAGAGATGGAAAATAGCATCTGGAAACAACACTTTATTGTCGTTTCATATTTAATTAATAAGATAGACGCTTTGAAATGCAGCTCGTTTTTATTTTTTTTATCTCTATTTAATTTATTACTTTAATTCTGAAGCACTTTGTGACTTGGAATTAATTCTAATTATATTATTATTATTGATAATATAGATTTTATGATTAGCTTATTTTAAATTGTAACACAAGAGAGAAGTTTTATTTTATTTTCTTAATTATTATGATTTGTATTATTTATTTATTTTCTTATATATTATCTCATTATATATTTTATTTTTAATTATAAGAGCGAAAATGTATATTTTCAAAATTATTATTATCAATGTATTATATATTATCTTATTTTATATACATATATATGTTATTTTAAATTATAAGAGATTAAAAATATATATACTTTCATAAATATTATTTGTATTATTAATTACTTTATTATCAGTTTCTAATATATTATCTTATTATATATCTAAATATATTTACATATGTTATTTTAAATTATAATAAGAGAGATTTAAAAATATATATTTTCATAATTATTATTATTATTATTAATGTTTTTATCATCAGTTTATTATTTATTGTATTATATTTTATATATATATTATTTTAAATTATAATTAGAGAGATTAAAAAAAAAAATATATATATATATATTATTAGTATTATTATTTATTTATATATATATATATATATATTAATAATAATAATATAGCTCTGAGCTGAGCATCACCGTGACACAAACAACAACAACGCGCCGTCTGGATGCTGATTTCCATCAACACGCCCTGGAAACGGTTGCATCATTTTCTCGCAATCCGTTTTTCATAAAAACAGATGAAGCTCCGCACCTTCTTTTTTTTTTTTCATGCTAATTTCCTCCAGAACGCGAGCGGGAGGGGAAAGTTTCCTCTCTGGCTTCACTTCACTTCACTGTAGGAAAACAGAGAGGAGGCCTCTGTGGAAAACACAAGCAGAGCATCCTTTGAAATGTGAAACGCCACATTTTCCTACTCAACTGTCTTCAAGGGAGGGAGGAGGGAAGGAGGGAAGGAGGGAAGGAAGGGAGGATGGAGGAACAAAATGAAAGCAGGAGACGAGAATTAGTTTTCGCCCGACGGATGGAAAGAATCACGTGGGTTGAATTCTGGTTCTGGTTTTTGGCAAAATCCAAAATGTTTTTGTTGCCAATTAAGGAGAAAAGTTTGGAGCATAAAGTCTAAAAATAAATAAATAAAAAGACCGAAACCTTGTGATGCAGCTGCAGAATGAAAGTCTGAAACATGGAACTAGTTTTACAGATTTGATGATGATGATGATGATGATGATGATGATGATGATGCTTTTTCCAACTTTATTCAAAGTTTAGAAAAATAAACATGCAGCATAGAAAACATTTTTAATTCCTTTAAATTTGAGTGGGACATTTAAATTATGAACAAATAAATTATATTTTTTAGTTTCATTTGTAATGTTTTAATGGTGAGGCATCATTTAAATTTATTAAAATTATTAAAATTATTTGAATGCCGTACTTATTTTCCATATAGACAAAGATGATGTCAACAAGCATTTAAATATTACACTTCCAAAAATAAAATAAAATAATAAAAAATATATATATTATTTAAAAAGAAATACAAAACAAAAAGGAAAAAACAAATGAAATTATAATTATAAGTGTAAAAAATAAACAAATAAAATTAAAATAATATATTAAAAACAATTAAGAAAATACAAAT
Organism: Ophiodon elongatus; assembly: GCA_016806645.1. Classification (NCBI taxonomy): domain Eukaryota; kingdom Metazoa; phylum Chordata; class Actinopteri; order Perciformes; family Hexagrammidae; genus Ophiodon; species Ophiodon elongatus. The sequence goes on along the minus strand of JACSYO010000995.1, from coordinate 2,574 downwards.
GTAAAATAATGTGAAAACAATAATTATAAATGTAAAAGATAAACGATCGATGTGGTGGAAACACCGTTTCTAAACTACTGCAAATGTCTGCTGATAAATAATCGAACAGAAACCAAAACTAAAAATAAAAAATACTTTGCAGGTAAATATGATAGTTTTGTTAAGTTTTGCACCAAATAAGAAGAAAAGCAAACTTGTAAAAAGTTTTTAAGATCATCCAGAAATGCAAAAGTTAAATATGTTCTAACTTTCCACGAGACACAAGAAGAAGAAGCTGCAGAGAGCATCACATGAGTCGGCCTCCCTCGGCCTCCCGGCCGCTCTGTTGTGAGGCCGTTGGGCCCGGTTGCCATGGCGAGGCATCCCATTAGCCTATTATGGGCTGGCAGCGCTGTGCCGAGCCGCCATTGGCTGCCTGAGGCCGCCTGCGTGTTGGAGCAGAGCGGAGGGGAAGAGAGGACGGCGACTCCGCAGCGCCACTGTGGTGATGTGGTGATGCGGCGGTACTGCAGGCAGCCAGACAGGGACACACTGGTACTCTGTTACTGCTAGTACTACTGCTAGTACTACTACTACTGGTACCTCAGGGGACTGCAGGCAGCCAGACAGGGACACACTGGTACTCTGTTACTGCTAGTACTACTCCGAGTACTACTCCTAGTACTACTACTGGTACCTCAGTCTTGTAAAAGGGACACGTGTCAAATGAAGTTTTCACAACTTCATCAAGTTTATTTTGTACTGCTGCTGCTCCTCTTTCACTACATACAACTACTACTACTTGTACTTGTAGTAATAATACTGCTGCAGCAGCTGCAGGGCTGCTTGTACAAATACTACTACTACTACTACTTCTACTTGTAGTAATAATACTGCTGCAGCTGCAGGGATGCTTGTACAAATACTACTACTACTACTACTTCTACTTGTAGAGATAAATATTCTTTGTACGCGATCCGGACAAATACAACTAAGAGTAGTACTAGTGGTAGTATTTTAAATCAAAGTATATATTTCTCATGCACGCTCACTTCTGACTGGTGTGTGTGTGTGTGTGTGTGTGTGTGTGTGTGTGTGTGTGTGTGTGTGTGTGTGTGTGTGTGTGTCGCCAACAGCTGCTCAACTCAACATATCAGTGTACACACACACACACACACACACACACACACACACACACACACACACACACACAGTCTGCTGACTCGGCGTGTTTCCTGCTCTCTGATTGGTCGGTTCAGGAGGTCACAGTACAGTTTGGGCCCTGAAGACTTTGCTCTCTCTCTCTGGTTGTCCCGCCCCCTCCTCCTCCTTCTCCATCCTGATTGGTTAATGACCAGCTTCCTGTCAGCTGGTCTCAGATCTGCTGACTCTGTCAGGACCTCTTATGGGCGTCCAGCCTGCTGCCTGTTGGGTCCTAATAATAGATGATAACATCAATCCTACATCTTCCTCTGTTGCTCCCTCACCTCCAATATCTGTCCTCTCTTCCTTTCCTTGTTTCCTCTCCTCTTTTTTTATCTCCTCTCCTTGTGTAATTTCCTTGTTTCCTCTTCTCTTCTCTCCTCGTTTCCTCTCCTCTTGCTGCTTTCCTCCTTCATGTAAAATCCTCTTCCTGTGTTTCCTCACATCCTCTCCTCTCTCCTTTTCTTTCTTCCCCCCTCCTTGTTTACTCTCCTTCCTGTGTTTCATCTCCTCTCTCCTTTCCTTTTCTTTCATCTTCTTGTCTCATCTCCTCTCCTGTTTCCTTTCCTTTTACTTCCCTTTCCCTCCTCTCCTTGTTTATTGTCCTTTATTCCTTTCCCCTCTCCTTTGGTTCCTTTACCATCCTCTCTCTCCCCTCTCCTCATCTCCTTTCCTTTATCATCTTCATGTCTTGCCTCCTTTCCTCTCCTCCTCTCTCCTTCCCTCCTTTAACTGTCCTTTCTCCTCTCCTCTTATTTCCTCTGCTCTTCCTCTGCTCTCTCAAAGGAGAGGATGTCTCCTCTTTTCTTATTTTCTCTCCTTTCCTTTCTTCCTCCTCTTTCCTCCTCTTTCCCTTCCCTTTTTTCTCTTATCATCTCCTTGTTTCCTCTCCTTATGTCCTTTGCTCTTCGTCCTCTTTGAGTTTCTGGAAATTGACTCCGTCCCTGTCGCCACATGCTGGACGACCTTTATACACACACACACACACACACACACACACACACACATATATATATATACACACACACACACACACACACACACACACACACACACACACACACACACACACACACACACACACAGACATATATATATATACACACACACACACACACACACACACAGACATATATATATATACACACACACATACATACATACATACATACATACACACACATCTTTATAGACACACACACACATAATTATACACACACACACATATTTATACACACACACACACATTTATACACACATATAAACACACACACATATATATATATATATATATATATATATATATATATATATATATATACACACACACACAAACACACACATATACACACACACACACACAAACACACACATATACACACACACACACAC
>JACSYO010000994.1:62500-74818 GCA_016806645.1 Ophiodon elongatus | reverse complement strand
ACTCTCGTTCACTGGAAGACATCACACTCTCGTTCACTTGAAGACATCACACTCTCGTTCCCTTGAAGACATCACACTCTCGTTCACTGGAAGACATCACACTCTCGTTCACTGGAAGACATCACACTCTCGTTCACTTGAAGACATCACACTCTCGTTCACTTGAAGACATCACACTCTCGTTCCCTTGAAGACATCACACTCTCGTTCACTGGAAGACATCACACTCTCGTTCACTTGAAGACATCACACTCTCGTTCACTGGAAGACATCACACTCTCGTTCACTGGAAGACATCACACTCTCGTTCACTTGAAGACATCACACTCTCGTTCACTTGAAGACATCACACTCTCGTTCACTGGAAGACATCACACTCTCGTTCACTTGAAGACATCACACTCTCGTTCACTGGAAGACATCACACTCTCGTTCACTGGAAGACATCACACTCTCGTTCACTTGAAGACATCACACTCTCGTTCACTGGAAGACATCACACTCTCGTTCACTTGAAGACATCACACTCTCGTTCACTGGAAGACATCACACTCTCGTTCACTTGAAGACATCACACTCTCGTTCACTTGAAGACATCACACTCTCGTTCACTTGAAGACATCACACTCTCGTTCACTGGAAGACATCACACTCTCGTTCACTTGAAGACATCACACTCTCGTTCACTGGAAGACATCACACTCTCGTTCACTGGAAGACATCACACTCGTTCACTTGAAGACATCACACTCTCGTTCACTGGAAGACATCACACTCTCGTTCACTGGAAGACATCACACTCTCGTTCACTGGAAGACATCACACTCTCGTTCCCTTGAAGACATCACACTCTCGTTCACTGGAAGACATCACACTCTCGTTCACTTGAAGACATCACACTCTCGTTCACTTGAAGACATCACACTCTCGTTCACTTGAAGACATCACACTCTCGTTCCCTTGAAGACATCACACTCTCGTTCACTTGAAGACATCACACTCTCGTTCACTGGAAGACATCACACTCTCGTTCACTGGAAGACATCACACTCTCGTTCACTTGAAGACATCACACTCTCGTTCACTTGAAGACATCACACTCTCGTTCACTGGAAGACATCACACTCTCGTTCACTTGAAGACATCACACTCTCGTTCACTTGAAGACATCACACTCTCGTTCCCTTGAAGACATCACACTCTCGTTCCCTTGAAGACATCACACTCTCGTTCACTGGAAGACATCACACTCTCGTTCACTTGAAGACATCACACTCTCGTTCCCTTGAAGACATCACACTCTCGTTCACTGGAAGACATCACACTCTCGTTCACTTGAAGACATCACACTCTCGTTCACTGGAAGACATCACACTCTCGTTCACTGGAAGACATCACACTCTCGTTCACTGGAAGACATCACACTCTCGTTCACTTGAAGACATCACACTCTCGTTCACTTGAAGACATCACACTCTCGTTCACTGGAAGACATCACACTCTCGTTCACTGGAAGACATCACACTCTCGTTCACTGGAAGACATCACACTCTCGTTCACTTGAAGACATCACACTCTCGTTCACTGGAAGACATCACACTCTCGTTCACTTGAAGACATCACACTCTCGTTCACTTGAAGACATCACACTCTCGTTCACTTGAAGACATCACACTCTCGTTCACTTGAAGACATCACACTCTCGTTCACTTGAAGACATCACACTCTCGTTCACTTGAAGACATCACACTCTCGTTCACTGGAAGACATCACACTCTCGTTCACTGGAAGACATCACACTCTCGTTCCCTTGAAGACATCACACTCTCGTTCACTTGAAGACATCACACTCTCGTTCACTTGAAGACATCACACTCTCGTTCACTGGAAGACATCACACTCTCGTTCACTGGAAGACATCACACTCTCGTTCACTGGAAGACATCACACTCTCGTTCACTTGAAGACATCACACTCTCGTTCACTGGAAGACATCACACTCTCGTTCACTGGAAGACATCACACTCTCGTTCACTTGAAGACATCACACTCTCGTTCACTGGAAGACATCACACTCTCGTTCACTTGAAGACATCACACTCTCGTTCACTGGAAGACATCACACTCTCGTTCACTTGAAGACATCACACTCTCGTTCACTGGAAGACATCACACTCTCGTTCACTTGAAGACATCACACTCTCGTTCACTGGAAGACATCACACTCTCGTTCACTGGAAGACATCACACTCTCGTTCACTTGAAGACATCACACTCTCGTTCACTGGAAGACATCACACTCTCGTTCACTGGAAGACATCACACTCTCGTTCACTGGAAGACATCACACTCTCGTTCCCTTGAAGACATCACACTCTCGTTCACTTGAAGACATCACACTCTCGTTCACTGGAAGACATCACACTCTCGTTCACTTGAAGACATCACACTCTCGTTCACTGGAAGACATCACACTCGTTCTGAAGACATCACACTCTCGTTCACTGAAGACATCACTCTCGTTCACTTGAAGACATCACACTCGTTCACTTGAAGACATCACACTCTCGTTCCCTTGAAGACATCACCTCTCGTTCCCTTGAAGACATCACACTCTCGTTCACTGGAAGACATCACACGTTCTTGAAGACATCACACTCTCGTCACTGGAAGACATCACACTCTCGTTCACTGGAAGACATCACACTCTCGTTCACTGGAAGACATCACACTCTCGTTCACTTGAAGACATCACACTCTCGTTCACTTGAAGACATCACACTCTCGTTCTGGAAGACATCACACTCTCGTTCACTGGAAGACATCACACTCTCGTTCACTGGAAGACATCACACTCTCGTTCACTTGAAGACATCACACTCTCGTTCACTTGAAGACATCACACTCTCGTTCACTGGAAGACATCACACTCTCGTTCACTTGAAGACATCACACTCTCGTTCACTTGAAGACATCACACTCTCGTTCCCTTGAAGACATCACACTCTCGTTCCCTTGAAGACATCACACTCTCGTTCACTGGAAGACATCACACTCTCGTTCACTTGAAGACATCACACTCTCGTTCACTGGAAGACATCACACTCTCGTTCACTGGAAGACATCACACTCTCGTTCACTTGAAGACATCACACTCTCGTTCACTGGAAGACATCACACTCTCGTTCACTGGAAGACATCACACTCTCGTTCACTGGAAGACATCACACTCTCGTTCCCTTGAAGACATCACACTCTCGTTCACTGGAAGACATCACACTCTCGTTCACTTGAAGACATCACACTCTCGTTCACTTGAAGACATCACACTCTCGTTCACTTGAAGACATCACACTCTCGTTCACTTGAAGACATCACACTCTCGTTCACTTGAAGACATCACACTCTCGTTCACTTGAAGACATCACACTCTCGTTCACTGGAAGACATCACACTCTCGTTCACTGGAAGACATCACACTCTCGTTCACTTGAAGACATCACACTCTCGTTCACTTGAAGACATCACACTCTCGTTCACTTGAAGACATCACACTCTCGTTCACTTGAAGACATCACACTCTCGTTCACTGGAAGACATCACACTCTCGTTCACTGGAAGACATCACACTCTCGTTCACTTGAAGACATCACACTCTCGTTCACTTGAAGACATCACACTCTCGTTCACTGGAAGACATCACACTCTCGTTCACTTGAAGACATCACACTCTCGTTCACTGGAAGACATCACACTCTCGTTCACTTGAAGACATCACACTCTCGTTCACTTGAAGACATCACACTCTCGTTCACTGGAAGACATCACACTCTCGTTCACTTGAAGACATCACACTCTCGTTCACTTGAAGACATCACACTCTCGTTCACTTGAAGACATCACACTCTCGTTCACTGGAAGACATCACACTCTCGTTCACTGGAAGACATCACACTCTCGTTCACTGGAAGACATCACACTCTCGTTCACTGGAAGACATCACACTCTCGTTCACTTGAAGACATCACACTCTCGTTCCCTTGAAGACATCACACTCTCGTTCACTGGAAGACATCACACTCTCGTTCACTGGAAGACATCACACTCTCGTTCACTGGAAGACATCACACTCTCGTTCACTGGAAGACATCACACTCTCGTTCACTGGAAGACATCACACTCTCGTTCACTGGAAGACATCACACTCTCGTTCACTTGAAGACATCACACTCTCGTTCACTTGAAGACATCACACTCTCGTTCACTGGAAGACATCACACTCTCGTTCACTGGAAGACATCACACTCTCGTTCACTGGAAGACATCACACTCTCGTTCACTGGAAGACATCACACTCTCGTTCACTTGAAGACATCACACTCTCGTTCACTGGAAGACATCACACTCTCGTTCACTTGAAGACATCACACTCTCGTTCACTTGAAGACATCACACTCTCGTTCCCTTGAAGACATCACACTCTCGTTCACTTGAAGACATCACACTCTCGTTCACTGGAAGACATCACACTCTCGTTCACTTGAAGACATCACACTCTCGTTCACTTGAAGACATCACACTCTCGTTCCCTTGAAGACATCACACTCTCGTTCACTTGAAGACATCACACTCTCGTTCACTTGAAGACATCACACTCTCGTTCACTTGAAGACATCACACTCTCGTTCACTGGAAGACATCACACTCTCGTTCCCTTGAAGACATCACACTCTCGTTCCCTTGAAGACATCACACTCTCGTTCACTGGAAGACATCACACTCTCGTTCACTTGAAGACATCACACTCTCGTTCACTGGAAGACATCACACTCTCGTTCACTGGAAGACATCACACTCTCGTTCACTGGAAGACATCACACTCTCGTTCACTTGAAGACATCACACTCTCGTTCACTTGAAGACATCACACTCTCGTTCCCTTGAAGACATCACACTCTCGTTCACTGGAAGACATCACACTCTCGTTCACTGGAAGACATCACACTCTCGTTCCCTTGAAGACATCACACTCTCGTTCACTTGAAGACATCACACTCTCGTTCACTTGAAGACATCACACTCTCGTTCACTTGAAGACATCACACTCTCGTTCCCTTGAAGACATCACACTCTCGTTCACTTGAAGACATCACACTCTCGTTCCCTTGAAGACATCACACTCTCGTTCACTTGAAGACATCACACTCTCGTTCACTGGAAGACATCACACTCTCGTTCACTGGAAGACATCACACTCTCGTTCACTTGAAGACATCACACTCTCGTTCACTTGAAGACATCACACTCTCGTTCACTTGAAGACATCACACTCTCGTTCACTGGAAGACATCACACTCTCGTTCACTGGAAGACATCACACTCTCGTTCACTGGAAGACATCACACTCTCGTTCACTTGAAGACATCACACTCTCGTTCACTGGAAGACATCACACTCTCGTTCACTGGAAGACATCACACTCTCGTTCACTTGAAGACATCACACTCTCGTTCACTGGAAGACATCACACTCTCGTTCACTGGAAGACATCACACTCTCGTTCACTGGAAGACATCACACTCTCGTTCACTTGAAGACATCACACTCTCGTTCACTTGAAGACATCACACTCTCGTTCCCTTGAAGACATCACACTCTCGTTCACTTGAAGACATCACACTCTCGTTCACTGGAAGACATCACACTCTCGTTCACTTGAAGACATCACACTCTCGTTCACTGGAAGACATCACACTCTCGTTCACTTGAAGACATCACACTCTCGTTCACTGGAAGACATCACACTCTCGTTCACTTGAAGACATCACACTCTCGTTCCCTTGAAGACATCACACTCTCGTTCCCTTGAAGACATCACACTCTCGTTCACTGGAAGACATCACACTCTCGTTCACTTGAAGACATCACACTCTCGTTCACTTGAAGACATCACACTCTCGTTCACTTGAAGACATCACACTCTCGTTCCCTTGAAGACATCACACTCTCGTTCCCTTGAAGACATCACACTCTCGTTCACTTGAAGACATCACACTCTCGTTCACTGGAAGACATCACACTCTCGTTCACTTGAAGACATCACACTCTCGTTCACTGGAAGACATCACACTCTCGTTCACTGGAAGACATCACACTCTCGTTCACTTGAAGACATCACACTCTCGTTCACTGGAAGACATCACACTCTCGTTCACTTGAAGACATCACACTCTCGTTCACTTGAAGACATCACACTCTCGTTCACTTGAAGACATCACACTCTCGTTCCCTTGAAGACATCACACTCTCGTTCACTGGAAGACATCACACTCTCGTTCACTGGAAGACATCACACTCTCGTTGCCTTGAAGACATCACACTCTCGTTCACTGGAAGACATCACACTCTCGTTCACTTGAAGACATCACACTCTCGCTCCTTTGAAGACATCACACTCTCGTTCCCTTGAAGACATCACACTCTCGCTCCTTTGAAGACATCACACTTTTATTCCCTTTGCTTGACGTTCCAGGTGTTATTAGAGCTTTAGGAAATGTTTGGATCACACGAGTCAGAAACAATCCTACGGAGACACCACTGGAATCTAATTCTAGTAATATAATAATAATTAAAGCTGCAAGCAGCGATGTACGGGTCCTCGCACCTTTGCGCACGTCGGGGGTGCTGGCGGAATGCCGGCTCACGCGGCCGAGAATGTCTGCGACCATCGGACAACGCGACAACATGAGCAATTCATGTAAACTCAAAATGGCCGGCTTCTGATACGGTCTGGAGCATGGTACCAAGAGACTTATTTGTAAGTTTACATATGTTACATAAGGATACCAAATTTTGTATATTTTTGTCAAACGTACTACGAGGGCTGCTTTGTCGAATTTTGTCAGAATTTTGTTGACATTTTGTCGGGGGCGCTATCGAGCCGATTCTTAATTTTGAAGCATTCTAAACATATCATATAACTACATTTAGGTCATTAAATGTGTGTGCTATGTTTTAATCTGTTTTGAGCATGTTTAGCCCCTCAAAAACATATTTGTTTTTTATGTCGAAGAGTGAGTGCTACGGCAACAGCCTTTGACGAAACATTTTGATAACTTTTAATCACTAAGGTTTTTACATTGTACTGATCAAATTTGAAGTCTATCTGATGATTTACCTAGGAGGAGTTCGTTCAAATAAAGAGCCAAGAAATAGGCAGAAATGAAAGGAAAAATCCCACAAAAATCTAAGTGGCTGACTTCCGGTACGGTTTAGAGCATGGTACCAAGATACTTTGTTTTAAGTCTACGTGTGATACATGTGCCTACGAAATTTCTTATATCTATGTCAAACGTACTGCGAGGGCTGCTTTGTCAAAACTTTGTAGGGGGCGCTATCGAGCAACCTTTCCACTCTAAAGCATTAAAATGTCAGGTAACTATATTTATGACTTTAAATGTGTGTGCAAAGTTTAGTTACGTTTCAAGTATGTTTAGTACCTCAAAAGTACCTTCGTTGTTGACGGCGAAGCATGGGTCGCCACGGCAACGGCGTTACACGAAAGCTCAAAAGCTTTGTGAGCTGGCATTATGAACTTCTTACATATGTGTGGTAGTAATTTGATATCAATCTGATTTACGTACAAAGAGAAACAGGCCAAAGTATAGATGCTTTAACTTCCTGTTACCACCAGGTGGCGCTATGACTTTGATTCAAAATTGGACTGCACTTGTCTTCAAGTTAAGTTGATTGCATGAATTCTGTAGGAGGAGTTCGTTCACGTACAACTTCTGAAAATGATGAAAAATGGCTTAAAATGCAGAAATTGGGCAATTTACTGCATCGCCCCCTAGTGTTTGAATATAATGAAAATGACAGCGTAAGTTAAAGGAAGCGATGTGGACATATGCTACAAACGTGGTGATGATAGGCCAAGTGATTTGGATGTTACGTGGATTGAAAACTAAGACACGCCCCTTAGAGGTTGATTGGTCCTTTTTGTTCTCAACACAATGAGATATCAACAAGCTTTTGATAACTTGTGATGACATTGAACCAATAATGAACCACATAACATTTTGTAAGAATCAGAACCAGCGTTTAGGAGGATTTGGAAATAATGTGTTTTTCACAAAATTCAAAATGGTGGAAAATCTAAGTAGGCGGAGCTTAATGTTACCATATAACCTTTTTGTAGATCAGACGGAACCGGACATGTGTGTCGAATTTCAAGTCAATTGGTGATTGGGGGCGAATTTCATTGGCTTTCAAAAGAAAAAGAATTCTAGGGGGCGCTATAGAGACATTTCTATCTACCCAAATGCGAGACCCATTTTTCACCCGTCCTGATATGCATGTCAACTTTGGCAACTTTTCAGATATGATAAAGCCCCCAAAAAGGCAGTTAGATTGCAGAATAATAATAATAATAATAGGAATAATAATAAACATTCCAGTTTCAATAGGGTCCTCTCGGACCGACTTCATCGGTGCTCGGACCCTAAAAAGCATTTTGAATGTTTACAAATGAAACTATTGGGTACAGTCCTGCTTTATATTGTGTTTCCTGATAAGGAGACATTTCATATTGTATAGAACAAACCCCTCCCACCATTAGTTCAGTGAAGCATCATTACTGTTGCTACGGTTACCAGCAGGTATTAATGTTCTTACATCTACGATGAGGAAGTCGAGCCAGCACCAGGCGTTGGTGAAGTAAGTCTTGAATCCGTAGGCGACCCACTTGAGAATCATCTCCACCACAAAGGCGTAGGTGAAGACCTGGTCCGCGTACTCCAGGACCGTCTTGATGACCTGCCTCTGCTCCAGGTAGATGTCCTCAAACGCCTGTCCACACACCATCCGGACCACATGGACAGTGGACATTTATTCATGTTAGAACGGGTCATGTTTGTATAGCCCAAAATCACAAATGTGCCTCAGAGGACTTTAGATCTGGACCCAGACCACATCCTCTGTCCCAGGACCGATCAGAAGAGAAACCACTCCCCCAAAACAACCGGCAACAGGGAAATAAAAGAAGAAACCTCAGGGAGAGCAACGGAGGAGGGATCCGTCTCCCAGGATGGACTGACGTGCATTACATGTCGTGTGTTATGTTTTCATTTTATCTTACGCCACAAGCCAAAGTGTCACAGATTTAAAGTGAAGATCCAGAAAGTGGATATGGAGATGAACATTTGGACAACCATCTCAATAATGTACAGCAAGTTCAGCGGTCTGATTTACTCAAACCTCAGCCTGGCAATTCCTTTGTCTTTGTATCCACCTCTAGTTCTGTAGCTAAGATACAAGTAGAGTAGAGGTGAGACAAGTAGAGGTGAGACACGTCGGCACAAGTTCCTCTAGAACTCTGCCAGATAGTTTTAGAAGGTCTTTCAGTTTAAAAGGTTCTTCTGGGACATGAGGACATCATTCAGCAGGACTACTGGTGTAGTGGGAAGTGAACGGATTAGGACTCACAGGGATATTGCTATGATGGCTTACGATAGGAGTGACACCATGGTAACCATGGTAACGCAACGTCGTTTTGGGGTTAAAGGTGAAGGGATGTCAGTGTTTTGGATGTCATGTTGATGAGAGGTTAAATAAATGGTGACAGGTCAAAAAGATAAGCTTGTCGACTGCATTCATCCCTGCGTTCCTACATTGGTGGCTCTGGTGGCCCTGGTGGCCTTGGTGACCCTGATGGCCCTGGTGACCCTGGTGAGCCTGGTGGCCCTGGTGACCCTGGTGGCCCTGATGGCCCTGGTGACCCTGGTGAGCCTGGTGAGCCTGGTGGCCCTGGTGACCCTGGTGACCCTGGTGGCCCTGGTGGCCCTGGGGACCCTGATGGCCCTGGTGAGCCTGGTGAGCCTGGTGGCCCTGGTGGCCCTGGTGGCCCTGGTGGCCCTGGTGGCCCTGGTGACCCTGGGGCCCCTGGTGGCCCTCACTCTACTGGACAGGTCCAGAGACAACCTCAAGCTCCCAGAGTTTTGGGTGACGCACACGTCGGTCTGGTTTGCTCAAGCTGAAGCACAGTTCAGCTCAGAGACATTACCGCGGACGCTACGTAATACTATTCTGCCGTGGCGGTTCTCGGCAGTTCAACAGAGGGGTGAACATCCTCGAGAACCCCCCAGGTAGTGACAGGTACAGTACCCTGAAAGACCCCCTGCTGAAGGCCTTCGGGCAACAAGCTGTCTGAGCTGATGGACAAGATGCTCGCTCTCCTGGGGAGACAAGCCGGATTTTCTGTCCGTTGAATCAGGGGCAGAGCATATGTCTCACCTCCGGGCTCTGTTTGATCGGCTCAACCAACACGGGTTGATCGTCGGCTAAGGGCCAGTTTGGGTTGACCACCATTGACTTTCTTGGACACCACATCACGAAGGATGGGGCGGTCCCCCTTTGCATCCTGTGTTTTACCGAGTCGTGGCTACAAAACGGGACTAAACAGATACCAGACTCAAATGTGACCCCACAGAGTGAGCAGGTAGAAGACACGAGGGACACTTGGCTGCTCGTTAACATCCAATTGGTAAAATTGGGAATATATCTCTGGTAAGGGGTGTGTCTGCATTCGGACATGGAGCAGATCCATTGGACGTGGTCCATGCTATCTATACTGTGGCGAGGGCATCGCAGCAATGGAAACCAACAGATGGAATAAGGAACACTGGGTCTGTCATTTGCTCCAAGCTGGACACCCTGGAGGAGGTGACGGAGGCCTTATGAGTAACACCTCCCACCTTCTACACAGCAAGAAGAGCCCCTTGCAGGAGACCCCTCTAATCCACCGATGATCCAATTCTCAGAATCTAATCACGGTACAACAACTATTGATTGTATCGGCCGATATGGATCATCTGTAGTTATGTTATGTTGGGTCAGTTCTTTAATTGTTTACCAAGTCATTATTATTCATCATGATTTCACTGTTTGAGGGTTAATAAGGGTTAAAAAGTTCTGAATTAGGTACAGATAATCTCACCTGTGACATGTGGCTGCCTTGTTAGTCGCCCTGTGGTCGGCCATGTTAGTACTCACACCGCATGCATTCTGGAGACCCAATCAGATCAGACCTGCTCGGGCACGTGGTCACATTAAACGGACATTATGGAATATTTTAAAACAAATATCACAAGAAACCTATCATGTATGAATCAATAACAACATTTACCAGAGCTCCACTGCTCAGCAGGATCATGAAAATGATGAAGGTCTCAAAGTAGTTGTGTTCTACGATGCAGAAACAGGTTCTCCTGACGTTAGCCCAGACCTTCCCTCTGCTCTGGGACGTGTCTATGTCCAGGAATGGACAGCGTCCGTAACACTCTGAAAATATACAAACAACAAATGTTGTATTTGAGTCAGCTAGTTATTAGAATATCTACAGACTGGAACAACATTTCACCTGCTGTCTTCTTCTGTTAACCAGACGATATCCTTTCACACTCATCTAGTGTACACTCATCTAGTGTACACTCATCTCCTGCTCTGACACACATGCCTGTATAAAACAAACCTCTGAACACACAGATGAACTCCACCTAACACTCCACCCAACACTCCACCCAACACTCCACCCAAAACTCCACCTTAACTCCACCCAACATGCCGCTACTTCATCCGTCTCTTTCCTCAAGGAACAGAAAGCTCCACCAGAAAACTAAAACGTACAACTTTATTTCTATTCAAACATTTAAGATAAACATAAATGCTGAATGTACATATACTCCTGTTTTTCATAAAAATAACAAATAATCAGGTTGTGCGATTGTTACAGAAAAGATGTGCAACAGTCAGTCGGTCACCGCCGGCTGACCTGGACCAGCGAGCTGCTTATAATGGAGAGGTTTGTCCTACAGAGGCTTCCGTACAGCGAGACGTAAACAGGAAGAAGAAAAGCAACGTGTCCCCGTAGAGTGCCCGTAGTGTCTCTGTAGTGTCCCTGTAGTGTCTCTGTAGTGTCCCTGTAGTGTCCCTGTAGTGTCTCTGTAGTGTCCCTGTAGTGTCCCCGTAGTGTCTCTGTAGTGTCCCTGTAGTGTCTCTGTAGTGTCCCTGTAGTGTCCCTGTAGTGTCTCTGTAGTGTCCCTGTAGTGTCTCCGTAGTGTCCCTGTAGTGTCTCTGTAGTGTCCCTGTAGTGTCTCTGTAGTGTCCCTGTAGTGTCTCTGTAGTGTCCCTGTAGTGTCTCTGTAGTGTCTCCGTAGTGTCTCTGTAGTGTCTCTGTAGTGTCCCTGTAGTGTCCCTGTAGTGTCTCTGTAGTGTCTCTGTAGTGTCCCTGTAGTGTCCCTGTAGTGTCCCTGTAGTGTCCCT
>JACSYO010000994.1:0-60000 GCA_016806645.1 Ophiodon elongatus | reverse complement strand
CTCCATCTCCCCTCTGAAGACCATCTCCATCTCGCCTCTGAAGACCATCTCCATCTCCCCTCTGAAGACCATCTCCATCTCCCCTCTGAAGACCATCTCCATCTCCCTCTGAAGACCATTCCATCTCGTTTTTGTCTCTGAAGACCATCTAAGAGGGAGAAGCAGCCTCTTGGACCATCAGTCGCCCCCGAGGCTGCGTTCTCTCCCCTCTGCTCTCCTCCCTGTACACCATCAGCTGCTCCTCCATCACCAGTCCGTCAAGCTCCTGAGGTTTGCGGATGACACCACCCTCACTGGACTCATCTCTGGGGGGGACTGACCATCTGGTGAGGCCGCCCCATCACCCGCCCCCATCACCCGCCCCCATCACCCGCCCCATCACCCGCCCTCATCACCCGCCCCATCACCCGCCCCATTACCCGCCCCCATCACCCGCCCTCATCACCCGCCCCCATCACCCGCCCCATAACCCGCCCTCATCACCCGCCCCATCACCCGCCCCATCACCCGCCCTCATCACCCGCCCTCATCACCCGCCCCCATCACCGCGGCCTCATCACCCGCCCCCATCACCCGCCCCATCACCCGCCCTCATCACCCGCCTGCCCCATCACCCGCCCCCATCACTTTGTGTGTGTCTGGGCCTTGTCTGCGCCTCGATTACGCGCCCATCACCATTTCTATCACTGCGCTCATGGCGCCTCATTACCCGTACGCTTATCACCTGGCCATCATCGCTTCATCACCCGCTTCATCTCGTGGCTTCATCTGCTCATCTATGGGCCTCATCACCTTGCTCATCGCCTGCCTCACCGCCCTCATCACGCGCCTGATTACCCGCCTCATCACGCCTCATCACTCGCCTGCCTCACTCGCCCCATCACCCTTCCCCATCACTCTCACTACCCGCCTCTTCACCGTACCGCCTTCCACGCATCTCCTCGCCCTCATCACCCGCCCCATCACCCGCCCAATCTCCTGCCTCATCACCCGCCCCTATCACCCCGCCCATCACCCGCCTCTCTCTGCCATCACTGCTATCACTCGCCCTCATCACCCGCCATCCATCACCCGCCCCATTTTTGTTTTGTGTTGTGTTTGTGTGTTGGTTTTTCCCATCACCCGCCCCATCACCCATCAGCCATCACCGCCCCTCACGCCTCTCCCGCCCCCATCACCCGCCCTCATTACCGTCGCCCGCCCCCTCACCCGCCCCATCACCCATCACCCGCCCACATCACCCGCCCCATCACCCGCCCTCATCACCCGCCCCCATCACCGCGCCCTCATTACCCGCCCCCATCACCCGCCCCCATCACCCGCCCTCATCACCAAGACCTCACCAGGACTTCACCAGGACCTCATGGTCCATCAGGACCAGGACCTCACCAGGACCTCATCAAGAACTTAAGGTCCATCAGGACCAGGACCTCACCAGGACCTTACGGTCCATCAAGGTTAAGGACCTCACCAAGACCTCACCAGAACCTCAGGTCCATCAGGACCAGGACCTCACCAGGACCTCACGGTCCATCAGGACCAGGACCTCAACAGGACCTCACGGTCCATCAGGACCAGGACCTCACCAAGACCTCACGGTCTATCAGGACCAGGACATCACCAAGACCTCACCAGGACCTCACGGTCCATCAGGACCAGGACCTCACCAAGACCTCACGGTCTATCAGGACCAGGACATCACCAAGACCTCACCAGGACCTCACGGTCCGTCAGGACCAGGACCTCACCAAGACCTCACGGTCCATCAGGACCAGGACCTCACCAAGACCTCACGTTCCATCAGGACCAGGACCTCACGGTCCATCAGGACCAAGACCTCACGGTCCATCAGGACCAGGACCTCACGCCACAAGAACCGGTTCTTTCCAGTTGCAGTCGGGTTCATCAACAAAGACCAGGACCCCCCTGCCCCTGCCTCTGACATCCCCAGGAGCATTTCCTTCAACACCCTTTAAACTCTTCTCTTTTTTTAAATACACATGCCACTTTTATTTTATAGATTTGTTTTAAAGTACTGTTATCTGTTTGTTGTTTACCATATTTATCTTTAAATTATGTCTCGATTATTGCATTGTTTATTGTTTTTATTATTTTTATGTTTATTGTTATGCACCTTTCACCATGTCAAATTCTTTGTATTGTCAAATATACAATTGTGATGCTGATTCTGTTCCAATATCTTGACATGACTTCTCTTCTATTGCTGTTTCTTGGCGAGTCGTCACTGTAAATATTAATCGGTTTTCAATTGACTTACCTGGTTAAATAAAGGTAAAGAAAATAAATTATAATAATAAATGTAATGCAAATTGATATTTGGGCTATTCCCCTTTCGGGTCTCCCACTAAGTGAAGGTTACATCAATATCTCAACGTGACACACTAGAGTTCAGTTTTATGTGAAATGCAGCAATAGAATAGAATAGAATAGAATAATGTTCACATGGGAGTGCTTTTCTTCCTCCTCTTCTTCGTCCTCTTCATCATCATCATTGTCAGGCGTCTCAAAGTCAGACTCGGCCTCGGCGATAGGGACCTTCAGACAGGCGATGTTGACGTAGTTGCTTGTCAGGTTGCCATGGTTATAGTCGAGGGACTTGACCTCTGACACCGGCTGGCCTGAGGTCACAAAGGTCAAAGCTAAGATCTCCTTCGTCGTCCTGTTGTCTTCCTCACTGTCGACCACTAACGATGAAATTCACAAACATGAAAAATCAGTAAATCACACAAAATACATTCAGTCATGAATCTGTGATTTAAAGAACTTCAACCATTTGAAATCAGAGTGAATATTTAATTTGAATATAACTACTCAAAAACAAAACAAAAACACCTGGAATACTGAATAAATACTAAACAGATAAATAGATGCATAAGGATATCAATAAATAAGGTATTTGCTGGAGTTCCAGGTTTGGTCCTACCGGTGTGGTCTGGGTTCACATGGTTCTTCTTTCCAGTGATGGTCCAGATTTGTTCCAGGATCCATTTCTTTGCCCAAGCCACCGCCCGACTGATCCGGTTCATAGCGATCTGCAGATTGTTTTCTCCTTCATCTTCTGGAGCTGCAAGATTATCTCCACTGAAGGAGCTCAGCAACAAGGCCAGGAACAGGTTCAGGACCTGAAACAAGACCAGGAAAAGATTCAGAACCTGAAACAAGACCAGGAACAGATTCAGAACCTGAAACAAGACCAGGAACAGATTCAGGACCTGAAACAAGACCAGGAACAGATTCAGAACCTGAAACAAGACCAGGGACAGATTCAGGACCTGAAACAAGACCAGGGACAGGTTCAGGACCTGAAACAAGACCAGGAACAGATTCAGGACCTGAAACAAGACCAGGAACAGATTAAGGACCTGAAACAAGACCAGGAACAGATTAAGGACCTGAAACAAGACCAGGAACAGATTCAGGACCTGAAACAAGACCAGGGACAGATTCAGGACCTGAAACAAGACCAGGGTCTTGGACCTGAAACAAGACTCAGGAACAGATTAAAGACCTAACAGGTGACCAGATTTGGGACATTGGAGAGCAGGGCAAGATTCAGGACCTGTATCTTGATTTGTTTATAACTGTCAGACCTGGTTTTCAGTTTCTTTGTTCCCCATCAGGCTCATTCAAACCCTGACCCCCAACCTTTGATCCCAGATCTGGATCAGTTTGCTGCGACAGCTGGCTGGCTGGAGGGTTACAATACTGTAACCCTAGTTATATAAGCCCAGGCGGAACCCTCTACTGGACTCTATGGGTAATATTCTCCTCCGATCACGAGCACGAGCTCATTGAAAATTGTAATAAGCGTAGCCGGCAGTCAGAAAGTGCCTACCCGATATAATCAGACCCCACAGTATATGTGTCTATCCTACACCCTCTTCACCGAGTGGCAAAGGCTTGGCAGGGCCCCCTTGGTTGAGGACTACTCCTGTGGTTATAGAACTAGGGTTACACCATCGTAACCTTCGCTCTAACTCACACAGGCTCCACCCTCTGCTGGCCTCTATGTGTACAGCGGGTGGAACATGCCCTGCCACCACATACCATCAATCCCAACCACACTGATCCTGACCGATTAAAGGTTAGTCGCCACAGCCCAAATACTTCTTTATAACCTAGGCTGCTATAGCGGAGTAGGGGTGCCCTGCCGCTTGCATGATGGTCAATGGCGTCACCGTAGCACCCCACCACAATTTATCAACCGCCTGCAGCATCCGCCTCCAACAGAGTAGCCCTCAGCCTGGCTGCATTGAGAAAAAAACAAACAAATACTCCACCTATTGGTGTGGTTGGGGGTTGCTCTTCGTCCAGTTGATCACAAACCCCAACTTGCTTAGGTGCAAGATTAATTGAGCCATTTTCTGGACTTGGCCTTGTTGTTTAGGTTGTTGAGATAAAAGACCCCTCTACCACACATCTGCTGACACACCGCATTTGTCATCACAACTAGGAAGTAATAGCAAAGCAGCGTTGGCGCTGGGCTTCAGAGGGAGGCGGATGTAGCGGACACGATGAAATATTGTACTCATCATCACGGTCATCCACAGGTGAGGCCGGTGTATCAGCAGGATGACCGGAGGCAGCATTTGGGCGGCGTCCATCCGATATGCTCTCATTGCAGCAGAGCATCCATCGAAACGTCAAAAATGAATCCATGGATTCTTGGGAGCACTCAGCAGGCCGGGACACGGCATCACTGATGAGGTTCTTGGAGCAGCTACTCCATCTTTGGAGGGAGGCAGTCAGTGGACAACTTGCAGTTTGCCAAAGAGAAAAAGGATAGCTTAGCTTAGCGTGCTGCCTTATATACTGAGGGGTCTGCAGGTATTCGGGTAGGCACGTCCGGCTACATTTATATTATTATTATTATTATTATTATATTATTGCTAGTGATTGGAGGAAAGTGTTACCCACAGAGTCCCATAAAAGGTTCAGGCTCCAGTCAGAGAGCATCTTTGTGCCTACAGGGACTCACCACCAGGTTTCCGATGACGAGGACCATCATAAAGACAATCAGACACATGGTCTGACCTGAGACCTCCATGCAGTCCCACATGGTCTCAATCCACTCCCCACACAGGACCCTGAAGATGATGAGGAAGGCGTGGAAGAAGTCGTACATGTGCCAGCGGGGAAGTTCGCAGTCCAGAGCGATGCGACAGACGCAGTCTTTGTAGTTCTTCCCGAACAGCTGCATGCCGACGACTGCGAAGATGAAGACGATGATGGCCAGGACCAGAGTCAGGTTCCCCAGCGCACCCACCGAGTTCCCAATGATCTTTATCAACATGTTGAGGGTCGGCCATGACTTGGCCAGCTTAAACACTCGCATCTGGACATGACAGGATGGGAAACAGGTGAGAAGACAGACATGTAGACGGACACGTAGACGTACACGTAGACGTACACGTAGACAGTAATCTGATTGGTTTATAAATGTAATGAGGGATCAGTTGACACTGACCAATCGGAAGGAGCGCAGCACAGATAGGCCCTGAACGTCAGCCAATCCCAGCTCTACCAGACTCATGGTGACGATGATGCTGTCAAAGATGTTCCAGCCCACCTGCAGCCATGGCAACAGAACAATCACAGAGACGTGTTACCATGGGAATAGCTGAACTGAGTTGGGCTGCAGTCGAAAAGTCAAAAAATTGCGTCTTATGTCTTTTTCTAACTTTTTCTTGACCTCGATGCAAAATGTCATGAGGTGAAGATGTGAATGAGGATTCTTAAGAACTTAGATATTCATGGTTCCGTTAGAGAACCACTTTGCTACTTTGGCTCATTTCACTCACTTTTCCAAACATAAACACTATTTGACCCAGTCACCAAACAGGAAGTCTGACCTGGAAGTAGAAGTATGGGTCCATGGCCAGAAGTTTGAGGACCATCTCAGCTGTGAAGATCCCCGTGAAGACCTGGAGGGGGTCAGAGGTCAGCAGAAGGCTATTGAATGAATCGAGCTGCGATGTTGGAACAACTAAAGGGAAGGTCCACTTTGGGTGCACTCAGCCTCACAGAGCTTTTGTGTGAGAACAAAAACAATATACAAAAGAACATTATTAAATAGAAAGCATTTTTTTGTTGAGGATCTTTTCAGTAATTTCAGAATTGTAATTCTCAAGTAGAAAAGAAGAAGTAGAAGCTATGACCCCTACCCTCAGTGAAACCAACCAATCATTCAATTATAATATTTTGTAGAGCCCAAAATCACAAATTTGCCTCAGAGATTATTCCCATGTTCAGTTATTGTGCAACAGCTTGTGATGCTTCTACCAAAGCAGAGCAGATATTATATATTATTATATGATATATTGTGTTGTAGCCAATATGATGCTTGACATCTCTTTGAACCCTCCTTGGTTAGAGTCACGTCTTTATTACTCTTACTCGGAACATTTCAATACTTTCATTATAAGAGGCTGAAGAGAGCAGAACAATAATAATGAAAATAATAATAATAATAGACGGAGCTGCAGCAGCAGATTCTGGTGAGATTCAGCTTCAGGACATCAGAGATCTACAAGACACAGTCTTGGATGGACATAAAGATGACCCCCATGTGTGCCCCCCCCCCATGTGTCCCCCCCATGTGTCCCCCCCATGCCCCCCCCCCGCCCCCCATGTGTGTCCCCATGTGTCCCCAATCACGTTAAAGCCAGCAACAGAAATCTGTGCTCTACTTTGTGAGCGTAGAGGTTGTCTCAAAGCAAGCAACTAATACGGCTTTGAGCAACTCCCCTCCGCCAGGTGTGTTTCAAACATTCAGAGTTATGACTAGAACTATAATCATATAGCGCTACAGGCAGATTGTGATGCATTATAGAGACATGGAGTCATAAAGAGCCATACTTTTACTTGAGTACTTGTTTTACCTATCAACAGTACTTTTACCTCAGAACAGTTTTATGTGCACCCGATGCTCAGCTTGTGATGAAGCTGTGCTCTCATTGGACAGAAACAACTCTCTGACTCCTCATCATCACTGACCTGATGCTCAGCTTGTGATGAAGCTGTGCTCTCATTGGACAGAAACCAACTCTGACTCCTCATCATCACTCACCAGATTTCCGATGCTCAGAACCTCCTCGAACTCCTCCGTCATTGGGTAGTGCTCCATGGCCATGAAGACGGTGTTGAGGACGATACAGATGGTGATCCCGAGGTCCACGAAAGGGTCCATGACGATGGTGTAGAGGTACGGTTTGACCCGCCGCCAGCAGCCACAACAGTTCCATTTCAGGAAGATGTCGGCAAAGACATACCAGCACGGAGGACATGGCCTCTGGTCGTCTGCGAAGTCTGAAACACACAGCAGGTTGGAGAGGATTCAGACAGGAATTTCTTTTAGAGAGAGTTCAGACAGGAAGTTCTTTTAGAGAGGATTCAGACAGGAAGTTCTTTTAGAGAGGGTTCAGACAGGAAGTTCTTTTAGAGATGAAACACACAGCAGGTTAGAGAGGGTTCAGAGATCCTCAGTCTGAACAGAACATTACATCATCAGTCTGCCTCCTCTCTCCATCTCCCCTCATCATCTGGTTCTCTCGTTGCCCGTGAGCTCGTTCCAAAGACCGATCCATACATCGATCGTTGGTGGTTCACATGTTGCCCTCGTGTTCAGCAACAGTGTGGTGGACGTGTTGTTCACTTGATTTTCAATGACTGGTCAGAAGATAGAGCGGTTCGTCCCCCAATCAGAAGATTGACGGTTCGATTCCCCGGCTCCTCTAGTCCATGTGTCCTTGGGCAAGACACTTAACCCCAAATTGCTCCTGAAGGTTCTGCCATCGGTGTGTGAATGCTTCGTCAATGGGCAGGTGCCACCTTGCATGGTAGCTCCTCCCATCAGGGTGTAAATGTTAGATAGTCCTAATGAGGAGGTGGAACCTTAGCTCCTCCCATCAGGGTGTAAATGTTAGATAGTCCTGATGGGCAGGTGGAACCTTAGCTCCTCCCATCAGGGTGTAAATGTTAGATAGTCCTGATGGGCAGGTGGAACCTTAGCTCCTCCCATCAGGGTGTAAATGTTAGATAGTCCTGATGAGCAGGTGGAACCTTAGCTCCTCCCATCAGGGAGTGA
The DNA here is from genome assembly GCA_016806645.1 of Ophiodon elongatus. Taxonomy (NCBI): domain Eukaryota; kingdom Metazoa; phylum Chordata; class Actinopteri; order Perciformes; family Hexagrammidae; genus Ophiodon; species Ophiodon elongatus. Next base: position 51,893 of record JACSYO010000994.1, on the reverse strand, counting down.
ATGGGTGAATGATGTCATGAAGTGTTAAAGAGCTTTAAGTGGTTGAAGACTAGAAAAGAGATAAAGTACAGAATATTTACCACAAGGCTTCTGTGATTACATTTATTTAGCTGACACCTCCAGAGCGATTTAAAATAAGTGTAAGTTTTAACTGAATAATTAATCTCTCAAAATAAATATATAATAATTTAACTTCACACAGTATATTTTGACTCACAAAACAGATTCACTGTGATGTCAAATCAAATGTAAATGTATAACTTGTTTTTATTGTTGCATCAGATGACCTGTGAGGTCATCAGTCTGTGACACGCATGTTCATCAGGCTTCATTTACCTGTCTGTGTGCACGTGGACATGTGTACCTGTACCTGTCTGTGTGCACCTGTACCTGTCTGTGTGCATGTGGACATGTGTACCTGTACCTGTCTGTGTCCACGTGGACATTTCTACCTGTAGCTGTCTGTGTGCACGTGGACATGTGTACCTGTCTGTATGCACGTGGACATGTGTACCTGTAGCTGTCTGTGTGCACGTGGACATGTGTACCTGTCTGTGTGTACCTGTACCTGTCTGTGTGTACGTGGACATGTTTACCTGTCTGTGTGTACGTGGACATGTGTACCTGTCTGTGTGCACGTGGACATGTATACTTGTCTGTGTGCACGTGGACATGTGTACCTGTCTGTGTGCACGTGGACATGTGTACCTGTCTGTGTGCACGTGGACATGTATACCTTCCATGGCTGTGTGTTCTTGTTCATGGCCCTTTATTTCTGCAGATGAATTCTTCTTCTGTGGTGCTGTATCTTGTTCCTCTGAGAGCTGCCCCCTGCAGGCCGCCTGCTGTAATGACAAGAAGAAGAGATGTTGAGCTGTGGGTCTTCAGGGTCAGCTGGTTAAAGGTGGCTTCATCATATCAGACCTCCTCCTCCCTCTTCTTCAGCAGCTCCAGGATCTGAGCGTACTCTTCCTCCTTCTGCTTGGCCTCGGCCATGGTGGCCTCGTTCTGCTCGGCGTACGCCATGGCAACCACGGCCAGGATGAGGTTGATGAGGTAGAACGAGCCGAGGAAGATGACAACCACGAAGAAGATCATGTAGGTTTTACCGGCTGCTCGCAGTGTCTACAGTCAGACAGGTGGGTGAGAGACAGACAGGTGGGTGAGTCCATGGACTCTTGGACCCATGGGTCCAAGAGTCCATGGACTCCTCAGGTGTTTCTACTCTACTGTCACCACAATATACAGAGAGATGTGAGACAGACAGGTCATGTACAGAGAGGTGTGAGACGGACAGGTGGCTTACAGATAGGTGAGAGACAGACAGGTGATATACAAATTTACTCCCACGTTCACTCTCGAACTAAATAAATCATCACAATGAGTTAAGTTAAAAGAGCAGTGAGGACCAGTTAGTACTGGGATCAGTTGGTAGTGGGACCAGTTGGTAGTGGGAGCAGTTGGTAGTGGGACCAGGTGGTAGTGGGATCAGTTGGTAGTGGGACCAGTTGGTAGTGGGACCAGTTGGTAGTGGGCCCAGGTGGTAGTGGGACCAGTTGGTAGTGGGACCAGGTGGTAGTGGGACCACTTGGTACTGGGACCAGTTGGTACTGGGACCAGTTGGTACTGACCAGCTGGAACAGGTTCTCCCAGAAGTCCTGGGTCATCAGTCTGAACAGAGACAGGAATGCCCAACCAAAGGAGTCGTAGCTGGTGTATCCGTAGTTTGGGTTTCTCCCCGTTTTCAGACAGACGTAACCCTCAGGACAGACCCTGAACACATCACCATCATCATCACCATCATCATCATCACCATCATCATCACCATCACCACCATCATCATCACCACCATCTATTTCTTTGATGATGTATTAAAGAGTGAGTGTTGTGAACGTACCCGGCATCAGAGCTGTTTCCACACAGCAGAGCATCAAGTTGACCTGGCTGGTGGTAGTAGTTCTCTATCAGACAGACAGGCAGACAGACAGGCAGACAGACAGGCAGAGAGAGAAGGACAGAAGCATCACTGATACGTTCTCCTTCCCTTAATATGTGAAGCACAAACATCTGACATAATAACAATGTTCCCTCGTAACAATGTTCCCTCGTAACAATGTTCCCTCGTTACAATGTTCCCTCTTTACAATGTAGTACTAGTAATAGTAGTAGTTTTTGTACCTTGGAGAGGTAGTTTATGAGGTTTTGTAGTAGTATTTGTATCATGGAGAGGTAGTCGATAAGGTATTGTAGTACTAGTAATAGTATTTGTACCTTGGTGAGGTAGTTGATGAGGTATTGTAGTAGTAGTAGTATTTGTACCATGGAGAGGTCGTCGATAAGGTATTGTAGTACTAGTAATAGTAGTAGTAGTATTTGTACCTTGGCGAGGTAGTTGATGAGGTATTGTAGTAGTAGTAGTACTAGTATTTGTACCATGGAGAGGTCGTCGATGAAGTATAGTAGTATTAGTGGTAGTAGTACTTACCTGGGTTGTTGATGAACTTGAAGTATTCAAAGTCACTGCTTCCTGTAATGTTGCTTTGGGTGTCGTTGCCATGGTCATACGTGTCGTTGCCATGGTCAGACGTATTGTTGCCAAGGTCAGACGTGTTGTTGCCGAGCAACAGCGGTGGTATCAGAACACATTTTTGACGCAGGTTTCCCATGAAGAGCTGCAGACCAATCAGAGCGAAGACGCTGAGGCAAAACACGGTCAGAATCATGACATCAGCAAGCTTCTTCACCGACTGCATGAGCGCTCCGACGATCGTCTTCAGACCTGGTGGGGCGGGGGGGGGCATTAACAACTGACCGACCAATCGGAATTGTTAACTCACAACAGACTCACACACTGACCAGGGATGACTGTGATGGTCTTCAGAGCTCGAAGAACTCTGAACGTCCTCAACACAGAAACATTTCCCAAATCTACAAACTCTGTCAGGTATCTGAAACACAGAGAGACATCATCATCGTCATCATCATCACCATAACCATCACCGTCATCACCATCATCATCATCACCATAACCATCACCGTCATCACCATCATCATCATCACCATAACCATCACCGTCATCACCATCATCATCATCTTCGCTGTTTTAAATAGAATAAGTCATCTGTTAACTCAGGTTCTTAATAAAGTAGTAATAAAGCATTTCTCGCACATCATGGGGACAACGTTCATGTAACTTCCTGTTGCCAATAGGCGACGCTGACTTCCTGTTGCCAATAGGCAATGCTGACTTCCTGTTGCCAATAGGGGGAACCCTGACAACTTTGATATGGGATCCAGCCTCCTTTCCTTGCTTGGCCGGTGGAACCCTGACCACTTTCTCTTGTAGCAGGAAATGTCGTACTCGGCATGGTTTGAATCAATTTCGTATGAAAACACCTGAGCTCCCCTTTTCTATGCACCACACCATGTTGAGCATAGAACCCAGATCCTGCATCTGCCGGTGGCCCTGGGGGCGGCTCCCCTTCCAGTTGAACCCCAACTTGGTAAGTTGTAAGATCTGAAGAGTCTGGGTGAAGCCATGTCGGCAGATGTATCGGAAACCAGTGAGATATTGTTGTCATCATCATCATCATCATCTGCAGACCGTGTCTCCAGAGAGTAGGAGGACGGGCGGGGCCCTCAACAGCTACGGCTCGCTATGAAAACCAAGTTTTGGGAATATCGGAGCAACTCTGTCCAAACTAAGGCCTTCCACACATTAGGGGGCGCTGTGGAGTCTAAACACCAATGAATCCGATCGCTCCACGTTCTCCCAACATTCTCACAGGTGTTCATGTGTTCTCGGGTGTTCATGTGTTCTCATGTGTTCAGGTGTTCATAGGTGTTGATGTGTTGATATGTTCTCATGTGTTGATGTGTTCTCAGGTGTTGATGTGTTCTCATGTGTTCTCATGTGTTCATGTGTTCTCAGGTGTTGATGCGTTCTCATGTGTTCTCAGGTGTTGATGTGTTCTCATGTGTTCTCATGTGTTGATGTGTTCTCAGGTGTTGATGCGTTCTCATGTGTTCTCATGTGTTGATGTGTTCTCAGGTGTTGATGCGTTCTCATGTGTTCTCAGGTGTTGATGTGTTCTCAGGTGTTGATGTGTTCTCATGTGTTCTCATGTGTTGATGTGTTCTCATGTGTTCTCATGTGTTGATGTGTTCTCAGGTGTTGATGTGTTCTCATGTGTTCATATGTTCATAGGTGTTGATGTGTTGATGTGTTCTCATGTGTTGATGTGTTCCCAGGTGTTGATGTGTTCTCATGTGTTCTCAGGTGTTGATGTGTTCTCATGTGTTGATGTGTTCTCATGTGTTCTCATGTGTTGATGTGTTCTCATGTGTTCTCATGTGTTGATGTGTTCTCATGTGTTGATGTGTTCTCATGTGTTCTCATGTGTTGATGTGTTCTCATGTGTTCTCAGGTGTTGATGTGTTCTCATGTGTTGATGTGTTCTCATGTGTTGATATGTTCTCATGTGTTCTCATGTGTTCTCATGTGTTCTCAGGTGTTGATGCGTTCTCATGTGTTCTCATGTGTTGTGATCTCATGTGTTGATGTGTTCTCATGTGTTCTCAGGTGTTGATGCGTTCTCATGTGTTCTCATGTGTTGTGTTCTCATGTGTTGATGTGTTCTCATGTGTTGATGTGTTCTCAGGTGTTGATGTGTTCTCATGTGTTGATGTGTTCTCATGTGTTGATGTGTTCTCAGGTGTTGATGTGTTCTCATGTGTTGATGTGTTCTCAGGTGTTGATGTGTTCTCATGTGTTGATGTGTTCCCAGGTGTTGATGTGTTCTCATGTGTTCTCAGGTGTTGATGTGTTCTCATGTGTTGATGCGTTCTCATGTGTTCTCAGGTGTTGATGTGTTCTCATATATTCTCATGTGTTGATATGTTCTCATGTGTTGATGTGTTCTCATGTGTTCTCATGTGTTGATGTGTTCTCATGTGTTCTCATGTGTTGATGTGTTCTCAGGTGTTGATGTGTTCTCATGTGTTGATGTGTTCTCAGGTGTTGATGTGTTCTCATGTGTTGATGTGTTCTCATGTGTTGATGTGTTCTCAGGTGTTAATGTGTTCTCATGTGTTGTGTTCTCAGGTGTTGATGTGTTCTCATGTGTTGATGTGTTCTCAGGTGTTGATGTGTTCTCATGTGTTGTGTTCTCAGGTGTTGATGTGTTCTCAGGTGTTGATGTGTTCTCAGGTGTTGTGTTCTCAGGTGTTCTCATGTGTTGCTCTGTTCTCATGTGTTGATGTGTTCTCATGTGTTCTCATGTGTTGTGTTCTCTGTTGAAGGAAAATATTTTATGTTTCTGCTTAATAAATGTCTCACGCTCAGGATAACTATGAAGCCACATTAACACATATATTAGGGTTATTAAGAGCACAATATTCATAGTTTTATGTATCTGTTAATCACTGACATAGCATTATAAGTTACATACATGAACCAGATCTGTAAGCGACCCACATAGAGAACAGTGTTTAATTAGTCTGAGGAGATCAGCTGAGTAGGGGAGGGCACAGTGGAGACACAGGGAACTGCATCTAGAGAAGCCTGCAGACGGCTCTCTGACACAAGGCTCAGCTGGAGATAAGGTCACGGTGACCTGAAACATTCTGGTGTGGGCCGGTAGAGATGGAGCCTTGGCCCCCAGCCGGTGTTTAAGCGATTCAGACCCAAAGGGCTAGGAAGGACTAGATATTATGACTAGTAGGGAGGACTAGATATTATGACTAGTAGGGAAGGACTAGATATTATGACTAGTAGGGAAGGACTAGATATTATGACTAGTAGGGAAGGACTAGATATTATGACTAGTAGTGGTTGAAGGTTATGGCACGGGAAAATAAACATGAGGCAGACAGTGAAATAATCACTTTCGGTATTGAGATGGCGTCAACTGGGTAAAATGGCGTGCGTGAGACATTAGGTCACCTAATACGAGGTCAAAATGGCCGCAGGGGGCGGGGTTAAGGGGCGGGGTTAAGGGGCGGGGCTAAGGGGTGGGACCGGGGGCTGAACCTGAATCAGAATGTGTCATTATAAAAACTCTGTCAATCTGAATGTTCGTGGGTTGTACTTCCGGACAGCAACTCAAGTTATTTGTAATCTGTGCATTGCAAATAAATCTACATGAATTGAACTTTGATCAAATCTCTCTGGTAGTCTGTGGGTGGTCAATTACTGAGGTCCCGTAGTGAGTTCCTGTGGCGCCTCACTAGCAGTCAGATAGGAAATAGTTGTGAAGTTTATACAGAATTAGGTTCTAAGGAAATGAATCATCATCGAGCAGAATACACAATAAAAGGAAGAAATTCAGCCACAACATCTCATGTGTTGATGTGTTCTCATGTGTTGATGTGTTCTCATGTGTTGATGTGTTCTCATGTGTTGATGTGTTCTCATGTGTTGATATGTTCTCATGTGTTGATGTGTTCTCATGTGTTGATGTGTTCTCAGGTGTTGATGTGTTCTCATGTGTTGATATGTTCTCATGTGTTGATGTGTTCTCATGTGTTCTCATGTGTTGTGTTCTCATGTGTTAATGTGTTCTCATGTGTTGATGTGTTCTCATCTGTTGATGTGTTCTCATGTGTTCTCATGTGTTGTGTTCTCATGTGTTGATGTGTTCTCATGTGTTGATGTGTTCTCATGTGTTGATGTGTTCTCATGTGTTGATGTGTTCTCAGGTGTTGATGTGTTCTCAGGTGTCGATGTGTTCTCATGTGTCGATGTGTTCTCATGTGTTCTCATGTGTTGATGTGTTCTCATGTGTTGATGTGTTCTCATGTGTTCTCTTGTGTTGATGTGTTCTCATGTGTTGATGTGTTCTCATGTGTTCTCATGTGTTGTGTTCTCATGTGTTAATGTGTTCTCATGTGTTGATGTGTTCTCATCTGTTGATGTGTTCTCATGTGTTCTCATGTGTTGTGTTCTCATGTGTTGATGTGTTCTCATGTGTTGATGTGTTCTCATGTGTTGTGTTCTCATGTGTTGATGTGTTCTCAGGTGTCGATGTGTTCTCAGGTGTCGATGTGTTCTCAGGTGTCGATGTGTTCTCAGGTGTCGATGTGTTCTCAGGTGTCGATGTGTTCTCATGTGTTGATGTGTTTTTATGTGTTGATGTGTTCTCATGTGTTCTCATGTGTTGATGTGTTCTCAGGTGTTGATGTGTTCTCAGGTGTCGATGTGTTCTCAGGTGTCGATGTGTTCTCATGTGTTGATGTGTTTTTATGTGTTGATGTGTTCTCATGTGTTCTCATGTGTTGATGTGTTCTCATGTGTTCATGTGTTTTTATGTGTTGATGTGTTCTCATGTGTTGATGTGTTCTCATGTGTTCTCATGTGTTGATGTGTTCTCATGTGTTCTCATGTGTTGATGTGTTCTCATGTGTTCTCATGTGTTGATGTGTTCTCATGTGTTCTCATGTGTTGATGTGTTCTCATGTGTTGATGTGTTCTCATGTGTTCTCATGTGTTGATGTGTTCTCATGTGTTGATGTGTTCTCATGTGTTCTCATGTGTTGATGTGTTCTCATGTGTTGATGTGTTCTCATGTGTCGATGTGTTCTCATGTGTCGATGTGTTCTCATGTGTCGATGTGTTCTCAGGTGTCGATGTGTTCTCAGGTGTCGATGTGTTCTCATCTGTTCTCATGTGTTGATGTGTTCTCATGTGTTGATGTGTTCTCATGTGTTGATGTGTTCTCATGTGTCGATGTGTTCTCGTGTCGATGTGTTCTCAGGTGTCGATGTGTTCTCATCTGTTCTCATGTGTTGATGTGTTCTTATCTGTTGATGTGTTCTCATGTGTTCTCAGGTGTCGATGTGTTCTCAGGTGTCTGTGTTCTCATGTGTCGATGTGTTCTCATGTGTTCTCATGTGTTGATGTGTTCTCATGTGTTGATGTGTTCTCATGTGTTGATGTGTTCTCAGGTGTTGATGTGTTCTCAGGTGTCGATGTGTTCTCAGGTGTCGATGTGTTCTCATGTGTCGATGTGTTCTCATGTGTTCTCATGTGTTGATGTGTTCTCATGTGTTGTTGTGTTCTCATGTGTTCTCATGTGTTGATGTGTTCTCATGTGTTGATGTGTTCTCATGTGTTCTCATGTGTTGTGTTCTCATGTGTTGATGTGTTCTCAGGTGTCGATGTGTTCTCAGGTGTCGATGTGTTCTCAGGTGTCGATGTGTTCTCAGGTGTCGATGTGTTCTCAGGTGTCGATGTGTTCTCATGTGTTGATGTGTTTTTATGTGTTGATGTGTTCTCATGTGTTCTCAGGTGTCAATGTGTTCTCAGGTGTCGATGTGTTCTCAGGTGTCGATGCGTTCTCATGTGTTGATGTGTTTTTATGTGTTGATGTGTTCTCATGTGTTGATGTGTTCTCATGTGTTCTCATGTGTTCTCATGTGTTGATGTGTTCTCAGGTGTTGATGTGTTCTCATGTGTTGATGTGTTCTCAGGTGTTGATGTGTTCTCATGTGTTGATGTGTTCTCATGTGTTCTCATGTGTTGATGTGTTCTCATGTGTTGATGTGTTCTCATGTGTCGATGTGTTCTCATGTGTCGATGTGTTCTCATGTGTCGATGTGTTCTCAGGTGTCGATGTGTTCTCAGGTGTCGATGTGTTCTCATGTGTCGATGTGTTCTCATGTGTCGATGTGTTCTCATGTGTTGATGTGTTCTCAGGTGTCGATGTGTTCTCAGGTGTCGATGTGTTCTCATCTGTTCTCATGTGTTGATGTGTTCTCATGTGTTGATGTGTTCTCATGTGTCGATGTGTTCTCATGTGTTGATGTGTTCTCAGGTGTCGATGTGTTCTCATGTGTCGATGTGTTCTCATCTTTTCTCATGTGTTGATGTGTTCTCATCTGTTGATGTGTTCTCATGTGTTCTCAGGTGTCGATGTGTTCTCAGGTGTCGATGTGTTCTCAGGTGTCGATGTGTTCTCATGTGTCGATGTGTTCTCATGTGTCGATGTGTTCTCATGTGTCGATGTGTTCTCAGGTGTCGATGTGTTCTCAGGTGTCGATGTGTTCTCATCTGTTCTCATGTGTTGATGTGTTCTCATCTGTTGATGTGTTCTCATGTGTTCTCAGGTGTCGATGTGTTCTCAGGTGTCGATGTGTTCTCATGTGTCGATGTGTTCTCATGTGTTCTCATGTGTTGATGTGTTCTCATGTGTTGATGTGTTCTCATGTGCATGTGTTCTCATGTGTCGATGTGTTTTGTTCTCATGTGTTGATGTGTTCTCAGGTGTCGATGTGTTCTCATGTGTCGATGTGTTCTCATGTGTTCTCGTGTTGATGTGTTCTCATGTGTTGATGTGTTCTCATGTGTTCTCATGTGTTGTGTTCTCATGTGTTATGTTCTCATGTGTTGATGTGTTCTCATCTGTTGATGTGTTCTCATGTGTTCTCAGGTGTCGATGTGTTCTCAGGTGTCGATGTGTTCTCAGGTGTCGATGTGTTCTCATGTGTCGATGTGTTCTCATGTGTCGATGTGTTCTCATGTGTTGATGTGTTCTCAGGTGTCGATGTGTTCTCAGGTGTCGATGTGTTCTCATCTGTTCTCATGTGTTGATGTGTTCTCATCTGTTGATGTGTTCTCATGTGTTCTCAGGTGTCGATGTGTTCTCAGGTGTCGATGTGTTCTCAGGTGTCGATGTGTTCTCATGTGTCGATGTGTTCTCATGTGTTCTCATGTGTTGATGTGTTCTCATGTGTTGATGTGTTCTCATGTGTTCTCATGTGTTGATGTGTTCTCATGTGTTGATGTGTTCTCATGTGTTCTCATGTGTTGTGTTCTCATGTGTTGATGTGTTCTCATGTGTTGATGTGTTCTCAGGTGTTGATGTGTTCTCAGGTGTCGATGTGTTCTCAGGTGTCGATGTGTTCTCATGTGTCGATGTGTTCTCATGTGTTCTCATGTGTTAATGTGTTCTCATGTGTTGATGTGTTCTCATCTGTTGATGTGTTCTCATGTGTTCTCATGTGTTGTGTTCTCATGTGTTGATGTGTTCTCATGTGTTGATGTGTTCTCATGTGTTGATGTGTTCTCATGTGTTGATGTGTTCTCAGGTGTTGATGTGTTCTCAGGTGTTGATGTGTTCTCAAGTGTCGATGTGTTCTCAGGTGTCGATGTGTTCTCATGTGTTGATGTGTTTTTATGTGTTGATGTGTTCTCATGTGTTCTCATGTGTTGATGTGTTCTCATGTGTTCTCATGTGTTGATGTGTTCTCATGTGTTCTATGTGTTGATGTGTTCTCATGTGTTGATGTGTTCTCATGTGTTGATGTGTTTTTATGTGTTGATGTGTTCTCATGTGTTGATGTGTTCTCATGTTCTCATGTGTTGATGTGTTCTCATGTGTTGATGTGTTCTCATGTGTCGATGTGTTCTCATGTGTCGATGTGTTCTCATGTTTCGATGTGTTCTCATGTGTCGATGTGTTCTCAGGTGTCGATGTGTTCTCATCTGTTCTCATGTGTTGATGTGTTCTCATGTGTTGATGTGTTCTCATGTGTCGATGTGTTCTCATGTGTCGATGTGTTCTCATGTGTTGATGTGTTCTCAGGTGTCGATGTGTTCTCAGGTGTCGATGTGTTCTCATCTGTTCTCATGTGTTGATGTGTTCTCATCTGTTGATGTGTTCTCATGTGTTCTCAGGTGTCGATGTGTTCTCAGGTGTCGATGTGTTCTCATGTGTCGATGTGTTCTCATGTGTTCTCATGTGTTGATGTGTTCTCATGTGTTGATGTGTTCTCATGTGTTCTCATGTGTTGATGTGTTCTCATGTGTTGATGTGTTCTCATGTGTTCTCATTGTTGTGTTCTCATGTGTTGATGTGTTCTCAGGTGTTGATGTGTTCTCAGGTGTTGATGTGTTCTCAGGTGTCGATGTGTTCTCATGTGTCGATGTGTTCTCATGTGTTCTCATGTGTTGATGTGTTCTCATGTGTTGATGTGTTCTCATGTGTTCTCATGTGTTGATGTGTTCTCATGTGTTGATGTGTTCTCATGTGTTGATGTGTTCTCATGTGTTGATGTGTTATGTGTTCTCATGTGTTGATGTGTTCTCATGTGTTGATGTGTTCTCAGGTGTTGATGTGTTCTCAGGTGTTGATGTGTTCTCAGGTGTCGATGTGTTCTCAGGTGTCGATGTGTTCTCAGGTGTCGATGTGTTCTCATGTGTTGATGTGTTTTTATGTGTTGATGTGTTCTCATGTGTTCTCATGCGTTGATGTGTTCTCATGTGTTCTCATGTGTTGATGTGTTCTCATGTGTTGATGTGTTTTTATGTGTTGATGTGTTCTCATGTGTTCTCATGTGTTTTTGATGTGTTCTCATGTGTTGATGTGTTCTCAGGTGTTGATGTGTTCTCAGGTGTTTGTTCCAAATGTGTTCTCAGGTGTCGATGTGTCTCATGTGTTGATGTGTTTTTATGTGTTGATGTGTTCTCATGTGTTCTCATGTGTTGATGTGTTCTCATGTGTTCTCATGTGTTGATGTGTTCTCATGTGTTGATGTGTTCTCATGTGTTGATGTGTTTTTATGTGTTGATGTGTTCTCATGTGTTGATGTGTTCTCATGTTCTCATGTGTTGATGTGTTCTCATGTGTTGATGTGTTCTCATGTGTCGATGTGTTCTCATGTGTTGATGTGTTCTCATGTTTCGATGTGTTCTCATGTGTCGATGTGTTCTCAGGTGTCGATGTGTTCTCATCTGTTCTCATGTGTTGATGTGTTCTCATGTGTTGATGTGTTCTCATGTGTTGATGTGTTCTCATGTGTCGATGTGTTCTCGTGTCGATGTGTTCTCAGGTGTCGATGTGTTATTGTTCTCATGTTGATGTGTTCTTGTGTTTGTGTTTGTGTGTGTGTTTCAGGTGTCCATGTGTGATGTGTTTTGTGTTCTCATGTGTTGATGTGTTCTCATGTGTTGTGTGTTCTCATGTGTTCTCATGTGTTGATGTGTTCTCATGTGTTGATGTGTTCTCATGTGTTCTCATGTGTTGTTTTGTGTTGATGTGTTCTCAGGTGTGATGTGTTCTCAGGTGTTGTGTTCTCATGTGTTGATGTGTTCTCATGTGTTGATGTGTTTTTATGTGTTGATGTGTTCTCATGTGTTGATGTGTTCTATGTTCTCATGTGTTGATGTGTTCTCATGTGTTGATGTGTTCTTATGTGTTGTTGTGTTCTCTGTGTTTGTTGATGTGTTCTCATGTGTTGTGTTCTCTGTGTTGATGTGTTCTCATGTGTTGATGTGTGTGTTCTCATGTGTTGATGTGTTCTCATGTGTTGATGTGTTTTTATGTGTTGATGTGTTCTCATGTGTTCTTGGTTGATGTGTTCTCATGTGTTCTCCTGTGTTGATGTGTTCTCATGTGTTGATGTGTTCTCAGGTGTCGATGTGTTCTCATGTGTTGATGTGTTTTTATGTGTTGATGTGTTCTCATGTGTTTCGTGTGTTCTCCTGTGTTGATGTGTTTTCATGTGTTGATGTGTTCTCATGTGTTGATGTGTTCTCATGTGTTGTGTTCTCAGGTGTTGATGTGTTCTCATGTGTTGATGTGTTCTCAGGTGTTGATGTGTTCTCATGTGTTGATGTGTTCTCAGGTGTGATGTGTTCTCATGTGTTGATGTGTTCTCATGTGTTCGATGTGTTCTCATGTGTTGATGTGTTCTCATGTGTCGATGTGTTCTCATGTGTTGATGTGTTCTCAGGTGTTGATGTGTTCTCATGTGTTGTGTGTTCTCAGGTGTTGATGTGTTCTCATGTGTTGTGTTCTCATGTGTTGATGTGTTCTCAGGTGTTGATGTGTTTTTATGTGTTGATGTGTTCTCATGTGTTGATGTGTTTTTATGTGTTGATGTGTTCTCATGTGTTGATGTCTTTTTATGTGTTGATGTGTTCTCATGTGTTGATGTGTTCTCATGTGTTGATGTGTTCTCATGTGTTGATGTGTTCTCATGTGTTGATGTGTTCTCATGTGTTGATGTGTTTTTATGTGTTGATGTGTTCTCATGTGTTTATGTGTTCTCATGTTTTGATGTGTTCTCATGTGTTGATGTGTTCTCATGTGTTTATGTGTTGATGTGTTCTCATGTATTGATGTGTTCTCATGTGTTGATGTGTTCTCATGTGTTGATGTGTTTTCATGTGTTTATGTGTTGATGTGTTCCCATGTGTTCTCATGTGTTGATGTGTTCTCATGTGTTTATGTGTTGATGTGTTCCCATGTGTTCTCATGTGTTGATGTGTTCTCATGTGTTTATGTGTTGATGTGTTCATGTGTTCTCATGTGTTGATGTGTTCTCATGTGTTGATGTGTTCTCATGTGTTTATGTGTTCTCATGTGTTTATGTGTTGATGTGTTCCCATGTGTTCTCTTGTGTTGATGTGTTCTCATGTGTTTATGTGTTGATGTGTTCCCATGTGTTCTCATGTGTTGATGTGTTCTCATGTGTTTATGTGTTGATGTGTTCCCATGTGTTCTCATGTGTTGATGTGTTCTCATGTGTTGATGTGTTCTCATGTGTTTATGTGTTCTCATGTGTTTATGTGTTGATGTGTTCCCATGTGTTCTCTTGTGTTGATGTGTTCTCATGTGTTTATGTGTTGATGTGTTCCCATGTGTTCTCATGTGTTGATGTGTTCTCATGTGTTGATGTGTTCTCATGTGTTGATGTGTTCTCATGTGTTGATGTGTTGATGTGTTCTCATGTGTTGATGTGTTGATGTGTTCTCAGTATTTTGAGTTTCCATTTTATGTCAAAAATATGATTAGGAGGCACTAGAGATCAAACATATTCATGACATCGACTCAAAATCACTTTTTATGAGCCGTCCTGCATTCCAAGCCCCAGGAGAATGTGATTAAACATCAGAACAACAACAGTAATATTAATAATCTTCTCTTGTGCTGAGGCTCTAAGTAGGTTAAAGGACGTGTATTGTTGCGTATGAGTCTATGATGAAGAAGAGTATATGTTGTGAGTCTTACGCCATGCTGATGACCATGAAGTCCAACCAGTTCCAGGGGTCCTTCAGGAAGGTAAACCCTCCAACACAGAACCCTCTGGACAGAACCTTGATCGTGGCTTCAAACGTGTAGATGAATGTAAACACGTATCTGTTCAAAGACACAAAAATACGTCACACATTGACACATAAAAAAAAAAAAAAAAACTAACTGAAACTACAGGTGGAGAAAGATCAAATATTCTCTGGACTGATGAACGTTAGTGCCCCCTAGAGGCCAACAGACAAATCACATCCTGGTGGGGTTGTTATGAAGCCTCCCAGTTGTGGTGCTACACTGTTAAGCTCTCCTTTCTTGAGCTGTCCTGTAGCGCCCCCTTCAGGACAAACACATGGAGTGTTTATGTAGTTAACACTGCAGCCACTACACATTTAATCTGCTCCTTTTAATTAACTCTCGTTAAAAAGCCAAGAGGAATAAACATGACGTCACATGGCAGATGCCCAGCTCACTGATTGGACTGTTTTGAATCAGAATTGTATATTGCCAAGTACGTTACATACAAAGACGAGGTGAATGGTGCATAACAATAAACAGTGTAATACTACAAGACATAATTTAAAAAAAAAGAAAATATGAACATTTAGAATAAAATATGGTAAACAAACAACAGTATGTTAAAAACAAGTATATTATCAAACTGGCAAGTGGGTGAGTGTTTCACAGTAAGAAATATTCCTGAGAATCTGAGTCAGTGGGGGTCCTGGTCTTTAGTAATGAACCCAACTGCAGATGGGAAGAGACTGCTTCTGTGGCGTCAGGTCCTGAAGGACCGTGAGGTGGTCCTGAGGGACCGTGAGGTCTTGGTGAGGTCTTGGTCCTGATGGACCGTGAGGTCCTGGTGAGGTCTTGGTCCTGATGGACCGTGAGGTCCTGGTGAGGTCCTGGTCCTGATGGACCGTGAGGTCCTGGTGAGGTCCTGGTGAGGTCCTGGTCCTGATGGACCATGAGGTCTTGGTGAGGTCCTGGTGAGGTCCTGGGCCTGATGGACCGTGAGGTCCTGGTGAGGTCTTGGTGAGGTCCTGGTGAAGTCCTGGTCCTGATGGACCGTGAGGTCTTGGTGAGGTCCTGGTGAGGTCCTGGTGAGGTCCTGGTGAAGTCCTGGTCCTGATGGACCGTGAGGTCCTGGTGAGGTCCTGGTGAGGTCCTGGTGAGGTCCTGGTGAGGTCCTGGTCCTGATGGACCTCCAGGGCGAGAGCGGTCGGCTACAATCTTTCTCTTCAGAGTCCTGGAGGAGAACAAGTCGTGGAGGGACGGCAGATTACAGCCAATCACCTCTCAGGACCAGACCTCCATCAGGAGGAGCAGAGGATGGAGTCAGTGATGGAGGAGGAGCAGAGGATGGAGTCAGTGATGGAGGAGGAGCAGAGGATGGAGTCAGTGATGAGGAGGAGCAGAGGATGGAGTCAGTGATGGAGAAGTAGAGGATGGAGTCAGTGATGGAGGAGTAGAGGATGGAGTCAGTGATGGAGGAGTAGAGGATGGAGTCAGTGATGGAGGAGGAGCAGAGGATGGAGTCAGTGATGGAGGAGTAGAGGATGGAGTCAGTGATGGAGGAGGAGCAGAGGATGGACTCAGTGATGAGGAGGAGCAGAGGATGGAGTCAGTGATGGAGGAGGAGGAGCAGAGGATGGAGTCAGTGATGGAGGAGGAGCAGAGGATGGAGTCAGTGATGGAGGAGCAGAGAATGGACTCAGTGATGAGGAGGAGCAGAGGATGGAGTCAGTGATGGAGGAGGAGGAGCAGAGGATGGAGTCAGTGATGGAGGAGGAGGAGCAGAGGATGGACTCAGTGATGGAGGAGGAGGAGTAGAGGATGGAGTCAGTGATGGAGGAGGAGGAGCAGAGAATGGAGTCAGTGATGGAGGAGTAGAGGATAGAGTCAGTGATGGAGGAGGAGGAGCAGAGGATGGACTCAGTGATGGAGGAGGAGGAGCAGAGGATGGAGTCAGTGATGGAGGAGTAGAGGATGGAGTCAGTGTTGGAGGAGGAGGAGCAGAGGATGGAGTCAGTGATGGAGGAGTAGAGGATGGAGTCAGTGATGGAGGAGGAGCAGAGGATGGAGTCAGTGATGGAGGAGGAGCAGAGGATGGAGTCAGTGATGGAGGAGTAGAGGATGGAGTCAGTGATGGAGGAGTAGAGGATGGAGTCAGTGATGGAGGAGGAGCAGAGGATGGACTCAGTGATGGAGGAGGAGGAGCAGAGGATGAGTCAGTGATGGAGGAGTAGAGGATGGACTCAGTGATGGAGGAGGAGCAGAGGATGGACTCAGTGATGGAGGAGGAGGAGCAGAGGATGGACTCAGTGATGGAGGAGGAGGAGCAGAGGATGGAGTCAGTGATGGAGGAGTAGAGGATGGACTCAGTGATGGAGGAGGAGCAGGTGACTCAGTGATGGAGGAGGAGGAGCAGAGGATGAGTCAGTGATGGAGGAGGAGGAGCAGAGATGGACTCAGTGATGGAGGAGGAGGCAGAGGATGGACTCAGTGATGGAGGAGGAGGAGCAGAGGATGGAGTCAGTGATGGAGGAGTAGAGGATGGACTCAGTGATGGAGGAGGAGCAGAGGATGGAGTCAGTGATGGAGGAGGAGGAGCAGAGGATGGAGTCAGTGATGGAGGAGGAGGAGCAGAGGATGGAGTCAGTGATGGAGGAGGAGGAGCAGAGGATGGACTCAGTGATGGAGGAGGAGGAGAGGATGGAGTCAGTGATGGAGGAGTAGAGGATGGACTCAGTGATGGAGGAGGAGCAGAGGATGGAGTCAGTGATGGAGGAGGAGGAGCAGAGGATGGACTCAGTGATGGAGGAGGAGGAGCAGAGGATGGAGTCAGTGATGGAGGAGGAGAGGATGGACTCAGTGATGGAGGAGGAGCAGGTGAGTGTGATGGGAGCGAGGATGGAGGAGAGGAGCAGAGGATGGAGTCAGTGATGGAGGAGGAGGAGAGGATGGAGTCAGTGATGGAGGAGTAGAGGATGGACTCAGTGATGGACGGAGCAGAGGATGGAGTCAGTGATGGAGGAGGAGGAGCAGAGGATGGACTCAGTGATGGAGGAGGAGGAGCAGAGGATGGAGTCAGTGATGGAGGGTGAGATGGACTCAGTGATGGAGGAGAGTAGAGGATGGACTCAGTGATGGAGGAGGAGCAGAGGATGGACTCAGTGATGGAGGAGGAGGAGCAGAGGATGGAGTCAGTGATGGAGGAGGAGGAGCAGAGGATGGAGTCATTGATGGAGGAGGAGGAGAGAATGGACTCAGTGATGGAGGAGGAGGAGAGGATGGACTCAGTGATGGAGGTATAGAAGTTCACCATCATTGTCAGGTTGAACATCCTCTGCTGAGCCTTCTTGGTGATGGAGCTATTTGTGTGTAGTCTCACGTGTGTGTATTTGTGTGTATTCTCATGAATGTGTATTCTCATGCGTGTGTATTTGTGTGTATTCTCATGTGTGTATGTGTGTACGTGTGTGTACTTGTGTGTTTGTGTGTGTGTGTGTGTTACTCACTCCATGGTCTTGCTCCAGGCTGGAGGGTCACTCAGAGTCATGAAGGCACAGTTTGCCAGAATCGTCACCATGATGAACAAACTGAATAAAGTTTGTGTTTTAAGGAACAAAAACATCAGCTGATCGTTAAAGAATAACCAGCAAATCATAGCTTCATAAAGGATACGAGTCCTAGCTTCATAAAGGATACGAGTCCTGGCTTCATAAAGGATACGAGTCCTAGCTTCATAAAGGATACGAGTCCTGGCTTCATAAAGGATACGAGTCCTAGCTTCATAAAGGATACGAGTCCTGGCTTCATAAAGGATACGAGTCCTGGCTTCATAAAGGATACGAGTCCTGGCTTCATAAAGGATACGAGTCCTGGCTTCATAAAGGATACGAGTCCTGGCTTCATAAAGGATACGAGTCCTGGCTTCATAAAGGATACGAGTCCTGGCTTCATAAAGGATACGAGTCCTGGCTTCATAAAGGATACGAGTCCTGGCTTCATAAAGGATATGAGTCCTAGCTTCATAAAGGATATGAGTCCTAGCTTCATAAAGGATATGAGTCCTAGCTTCATAAAGGATATGAGTCCTGGCTTCATAAAGGATATGAGTCCTAGCTTCATAAAGGATATGAGTCCTAGCTTCATAAAGGATATGAGTGAATGAGGATCTTGATGGCGACGGTCCTCAGCGGGTTGAAGGGACTCAGCATGTAACAGGCCGACTCAGCATTAAACCTGTAGATGATGTTTCCTTTACCAAGCACAATGAACGTCTGCAGAGAGAGACAGACAGGTCAGAGAGACAGACAGAGAGAGAGAGACAGGTCAGAGAGACACTGAATCTAAAACTGAATCAATAAATTATCAGATTCTTTCTAATGTGTCTTTTAGATCTGAAGCTGAGAATAAATTGATTAATTAATACTGATCAGTCATCGGCCACAGGGAATATATTTGGTCAAAGAGAGAAAGAGACCTTCTGTGATTGGTAGAAGGGATCCAGCTCCTCCAATGGGGTGTTGAGAAGCCCAGGGGGCGGGTCTCCGTAGATGAATGGGAGGGTCTTCCCGGCCTCCAGGTCACTGGCTGGTTTAGGAAGATCTTCCTCTGCTATCTGTCAATCAGAGAAGGAATTCTTTTCATTCTTGCTATTTTATAATTGTGATCGATCCTTTAAGCCCCACCCCCTGCTGATACTCCACCCAGCTGTAAAAACTACGTCACCACGAAGTCCACACTGTCACTAACTGCACTCCCTGAATAAATATTATCTAATGTTTGGAAAAACATAAAAGAGGCGCAGACAGAAGGGTCTACAACATGCATTTGAAGGATATATCCCAAAATAAAAATACAAGATAAAGATATAACCTGAAGTCCACAGATGACATTATAAAAGTGATCCACCACATCATTAGGTATATATATATACATATATATAGATACATATATATATATATATATATATATATGTATCTATATATATATATATATATATATATATATCTATATATATATATAGATACATATATATAGATATATATATATCTATATATATATATATATAGATATATATATATCCCTAACCCTGTAGCCACGATTACCATCATTAACAAGCTAAAGCAGCATGTGTACATGTCGCATATGTTCTAGCGTAGTATAGACACACTAATGAATCTTCAATGTTAGCTCTACTGGATCCTTCTAGAACCAAATCCACAAAAACAGCCTGAAAATGAAGAAAAACTGAAACAATTGTGTGGGAGTCTTTGGAGCATAGTTGTCCTGTTGTCATGTCGTCATGACACGACTGATCTCAGTAGAGTGGAGAGCTTGAAGGGTCCATTGATGACTTGTTCTCATAGGATTCATTGTTCATGTTTAATAAATTGATGACTTGTTCTCAGAGGATTCATTGTTCATGTTTAATAAATTGATGACCCATTCTCAGAGGATTCATTGTTCATGTTTAATAAATTGATGACCCGTTCTCAGAGGATTCATTGTTCATGTTTAATAAATTGATGACCCGTTCTCAGAAGATTCATTGTTCATGTTTAATAAATTGATGACCCGTTCTCAGAGGATTCATTGTTCATGTTTAATAAATTGATGACCCGTTCTCAGAGGATTCATTGTTCACGTTTAATAAATTGATGACCCGTTCTCAGTGTATTGATTAATCGTAACTGACAGCTGATCAATATTTTTAGTACCTCTATGTTCTTCTCCTTCCTCCTCTGTCGCTCCTTCTCCTCGACTTCGTATCGCTGATGGACTTCCTCCAGCGAGGATGGCGTGAAGCGTCTGAAGACCTCCGAACCAACAGGGGGCAGCAGAGGCGCCATCCTGGCATTATGCAGCGCTGCTTGAACTCCACTGTCTTCTAGCAATTGCCTCCTGTAGGTAGAGGGGGGGTGGGGGGGGTTGGTGAAATAGCCACCAAATGCAATCTATTGGTGTCGTGTACATTGACACTTTTTGTGTCAACGGAACTTCAACTCAAGTCATCTTTCATGATGGACACACAAACTGAAGCCATCCAGGTGACGATGCAATGATGAGAGCTAGTGACTTTGTATTGAAAGACACCATCTATAGTGGGCGGGACTAACAAACTGATCAACACTACGTAGTTGGGTTTGTTGCCTAAACAGAACATGCAACACCAAGATAGTCCGGGGTCGGGTTCCGGGGAAAGACCTGCTCGGGGAACACCAAGCCGTCAGGGGGACAGGCCGATAGAGACCAGAGGGAGTTGAGGCTAATCCCGTGGTCGGAGACAGAAGGAGAGGGTCGTTTACCGGAGCTGAGGCTAATCCCGTGGTCGAGGACAGAAGGATAGGGTCGTTTACCGGAGCTGAGGCTAATCCCGTGGTGAGGACAGAAAGGGACAGTGTTTCAGGCTGAGGCTAATCCCGTGGTCGAGGACAGAAGGATAGGGTCGTTTACCGGAGCTGAGGGTAATCCCGTGGTCGAGGACAGAAGGATAAGGTCGTTTACCAGAGCTGAGGCTAATCCCGTGGTCGAGGACAGAAGGATAAGGTCGTTTACCAGAGCTGAGGCTAATCCCGTGGTCGAGGACAGAAGGATAGGGTCGTTTACCGGAGCTGAGGGTAATCCCGTGGTCGAGGACAGAAGGATAGGGTCGTTTACCGGAGCTGAGGCAAGACGGGGAAGTCCAAAAAAGAAGGGTGGTCTACCGGAAAGCAGTCGGAGGGTATTTCTTGCTGGAGGGTCTGGCATGATGCAGAGAATAATCTGGTAGTGAGTGTGTTTGAAGCTGTGACTTAAATACTGAAGGGAGTGGTGCAGTAGGATGCACAGGTGAGAGTGATGAGCTAACGAGGTGGGTATAACTAACAGGTGACGAGGTGGGTGTGACTAACAGGTGAGAGTGATGAGCTAACGAGGTGGGTATGACTAACAGGTGACGAGGTGGGTGTGACTAACAGGTGAGAGTGATGAGCTAACGAGGTGGGTGTGACTAACAGGTGAGAGCGATGAGCAAACGAGGTGGGTGTGACTAACAGGTGAGAGCGAAGAGCTAACGAGGTGGGTGTGACTAACAGGTGAGAGCGAAGAGCTAACGAGGTGGGTGTGACTAACAGGTGAGCGAGATGAGCTAACGAGGTGGGTGTGACTAACAGGTGAGAGTGAAGAGCTAACGAGGTGGGTGTGACTAACAGGTGAGAGTGAAGAGCTAACGAGGTGGGTGTGACTAACAGGTGAGAGTGATGAGCTAACGAGGTGGGTGTGACTAACAGGTGAGAGTGATGAGCTAACGAGGTGGGTGTGACTAACAGGTGAGAGTGAAGAGCTAACGAGGTGGGTGTGACTAACAGGTGAGTAAACTGAGTGAGCTGATTGAGTGAGAGACAGAGGCAGGAGAGAATGGAAGCTGAACTGTGAGATTGGGTAACACCTTTTATGTAGCGGTTACTAGAGGTTAAGCCGAGGTGTGTTTAACTTTATATTTATCCCCTACAAATGAACGGATACATGTACCAACCCCTTGAATTATCTGCACACACAACAGTAGCACCACAAGAAGAGTTAGCTAGAAAGAAACACACAAGACACCAAAATACTGTGTTCTTAGAGTGTATTAATTAGTCTGTGCACAAATCCAACTAACAGTGAAAGTATAACTTGTACCACACAACCCTGGAGTCCATAGCTCAGTCACTGTTACTCACTGTTACTCATTGTTACTCAGTCACTGTTACTCATTGTTACTCACTGTTACTCAGTAACTGTTACTCATTGTTACTCACTGTTACTCACTGTTACTCAGTAACTATTACTCATTGTTACTCACTGTTACTCAGTAACTGTTACTCATTGTTACTCACTGTTACTCAGTAATTGTTACTCATTGTTACTCACTGTTATTCACTGTTACTCACTGTTACTCAGTAATTGTTACTCATTGTTACTTACTGTTATTCACTGTTACTCACTGTTACTCAGTAACTGTTACTCATTGTTACTCACTGTTATTCACTGTTACTCACTGTTACTCACTGTTACTCACTTTTACTCACTGTTACTCAGTCACTGTTACTCATTGTTACTCAGTCACTGTTACTCACTGTTACTCAGTCAGTGTTACTCACTGTTACTCAGTCACTGTTACTCAGTCACTGTTACTCACTGTTACTCAGTCACTGTTACTCACTGTTACTCAGTAATTGTTACTCATTGTTACTCACTGTTACTCACTTTTACTCACTGTTACTCAGTCCCTGTTACTCATTGTTACTCAGTCACTGTTACTCACTGTTACTCAGTCATTGTTGCTCAGTCAGTGTTACTCAGTCACTTACTGTTACTCAGTCACTGTTACTCAGTCACTGTTACTCACTGTTACTCAGTCACTGTTACTCAGTCACTGTTACTCAGTCACCGTTACTTACTGTTACTTACTGTTACTCAGTCACTGTTACTCAGTCACTGTTACTCACTGTTACTCAGTCACTGTTACTCAGTCATTAGATTATTACTAATGGATTACCTCTCGCTGATGGATATATTTCACCTTATTGGGCAGAATCAGTGTTTTTTTTATGCCACCAAATTTAGATTTGTTTAGTTATCTGCAGTGATGCCACTTCATTAGAACCATGACGGTCGGTGGAACTGATCTTCTATGAGTGTTTTGCAGACCACCGTTTAAAACCCTTTGAGAGTTCTGATGTGGACTTTATTAGTCGTGGTCTAGAAGAACCCGACCCTGTGACACCCAGTGTTCATGCTGTTGACTTTCTATCGGACCCGGAAATTTGGTTAACGGCTAACTTTACTAAATTCAACGGTAAAGCTCTCAGACATCTAGCTGTTCATTTTAAAATGTAAATCAGAGATCTCTCTCTCTCAGTTGGAATGTGGCTTTCTGAAATTAATAGTTCTACAACTTCAAAGAAATGATTTATTGGTTAAGGAATATGAGTAAAACATTTTAGGGTTATGGCTATATATTTAGTTCAAAGTTTGATTTTATAGTGTAATTACATCCATCGACCTGCAGACTTCTGTATGTTCATCAGAAAATAAACTACGGCACTTAAACTGATCTGCAGTCAGTTTGATAGCCAATCAGATATGCAGCTGCTCAAAGACACACACACACACACACACACACACACACACACACACACACACACACACACACACACACAGAGTCTCTGGTGTCTTCCTCGTTGCCAGGGTTGACCCCACCCTTGCGTTGCCATGGCAGCAGCAGCTGTTGCGAGTCATCAGTTTGACCCTCGGGTGTAAAGTTGCAGTCGCTACGATGACCCAGCTCATTCCAACACACACACACACACACACACACACACACACACACACACACACACACACACACACACACACTTAGGGAACCTTTGGGGACATTGCATCGACTTCCATTCATTTCTTGGAGACTTGCTGTCAGAAACAAACTCACTTCATTCACATGATTTTCTCTCAGCTCCTCACAACCACGTGTCCCCTCTCCATGTCCCCTCTCCATGTCCCCTCTCTGTGTCCCCTCTCCTTGTCCCCTCTCCTTGTCCCCTCTAAGAAACCGGGACAAGGGGGGAGATGGGGAACCACTGAAGTACAAGGTTCCTGTCTCAGTTGGGTTAGTAAAGTAGGGTTAGTAAAGTAGGGTTAGTAAAGTAGGGTTAGGGTAAGTAGGGTTAGTAAAGTAGGGTTAGAGTTAGTAGGGTTAGGGTTAGTAAAGTAGGGTTAGGGTTAGTAAAGTTGGTTTAGGGTTGTTAGGGTTAGGGTTAGTAGGGTTAGGGTTAGTAAAGTATGGTTAGTAAAGTTGGTTTAGGGTTAGGGTTAGTAGGGTTGGGGTTAGTAAAGTTGGGTTAGGATTAGTAGGGTTAGGGTTAGTAGGGTTAGGGTTAGTAAAGTGTCTCCATGTCCTTCTCCTTCCCCCCCTGAAGGCTCACGGGGGCTGCTTGGGGTTAAGGTCTTGATAAGGACACATCAACATGACAGAGGAGCCGGGGATCGAACCTCCGATCTTCTGAAGGATGACCCGCTCTACTCTGGTCAAAGGGTTAGGGTTAGGTCGCCGTGACTACACAGCTGAGTGGGTCGTATTTCATAGTAATTATATCAAGTAGATATAAAATGAGATGTAGTTTAACGAGTCCAGAACAAAGACACACCATCACACACTTGTTTCACCAAAGATATTAAAATGTTGTTGATCACTTTAAGGACAAGAGGACAACAAAAGGAAACTTCTGCAAGTTCTCAAATCATTTGAGATAATCGAATGCTTTCAAATCATTTTGGAAAAAATCGTTCTGTTTTTTATCAAAATGAATGATTTCACTACAAAACGGATTATCTGCATTCTCACAGGGGTCATTACCCTTGTCTGTCTGTCTGTCTGTCTGTCTGTCTGTCTGTCTGTCTGTCTGTAAGTCAGATCAGATATCAGCTCAGTGACTCCGCTGGTTCCCACAAATATTAGGCTTCAGGCAGCTAAATACAGCAACACACACACACACACACACACACACACACACACACACACCCTAAACCTGTAACTTGTAACGCGCGCGCGCACGCACGCACGCGTTGCAAGTTACAGGTTTATAGCTGTCCTACTGAATCCATGTATCCACATCAGGGTTACATAAAAGACTGAAAGAAGAGAGAGAGGAGATAAAAGACTGAAAGAAGAGAGAGAGGAGATGAAAGACTGAAAGAAGAGAGAGGAGATAAAAGACTGAAAGAAGAGAGAGAGGAGATGAAAGACAGAAAGAAGAGAGAGGAGATAAAAGACTGAAAGAAGAGAGAGAGGAGATGAAAGACTGAAAGAAGAGAGAGGAGATAAAAGACTGAAAGAAGAGAGAAAGGAGATGAAAGACTGAAAGAAGAGAGAGGAGATAAAAGACTTCAAGAAGAGAGAGAGGAGATGAAAGACTGAAAGAAGAGAGAGGAGATAAAAGACTGAAAGAAGAGAGAGGAGATAAAAGACTGAAAGAAGAGAGAGGAGATAAAAGACTGAAAGAAGAGAGAGCGATAAAAGACTGAAGAGACTATTCTAATCTAGACCTCCTTTTCTTCTTCATACACTTCAGTTCAACTTTACATTGATCTCCTCTGATTATAAACTCATTATTTTGAGATTAACTGTGAAAAAACTTTTTCCAGTTGTCTGAGAGTTTTGTGTCATTTTTCTAGCCAAATGTCCAAAACGCTAGAACTCAATAAAGACTTCATGACATCATTGAGAGTCCTCTGGATCCCAGAGACCCGCTACAGACCAAACCAATCAGCTACCGTCCTCCTTCCTCTGCAACATCCAGCCAGCAGCTATCCTTCATCACAGATTTGACCAAGAAAAACAGGTTGACGTGAAGGTGAATGCACCAGGAACAGAAAGCAACCCTTCAGACCTCGTCTTACCCCCATGAGACCTCGTCTTACCCCCATGAGACCTCGTCTTACCTCCATTAGACCTCGTCTTACCCCCATGAGACCTCGTCTTACCCCCATGAGACCTCGTCTTACCTCCATTAGACCTCATCTTACCCCCATGAGACCTCGTCTTACCCCCATTAGACCTCGTCTTACCCCGATGAGACCTCGTCTTACCCCCATGAGACCTCATCTTACCTACATGAGACCTCATCTTACCTCCATTAGACCTCGTCCTCCATTAGACCTCATCTTACCTCCATTAGACCTCATATTACCTCCATGAGACCTCATCTTCCCTTCATCAGACCTCATCTTCCCTTCATCAGACCTCATCTTCCCTCCATCAGACCTCATCTTCCCTCCATCAGACCTCGTCTTCCTTCCATCAGACCTCATCTTCCCTCCATCAGACCTCATCTTCCCTCCATCAGACCTCATCTTCCCTTCATCAGACCTCATCTTCCTTCCATCAGACCTCATCTTCCCTCCATCAGACCTCATCTTCCCTCCATCAGACCTCGTCTTCCTTCCATCAGACCTCATCTTCCCGCCATCAGACCTCATCTTCCCTCCATCAGAACTCGTCTTCCCTTCATCAGGCTCTCATAGATTCTGTGGTGACTCTCGTTTGGACCGACAGGACTAGTCAGTCGAGCAAGGAGAGGGGCGGTGAGGTCTGCATCTACGTCACCAACAGGTGGTGTAATAACATTAAAACGTGGAGACGCTGGTGCTGTCATTACACCCCTTCCATGGGCTGTGTTTACATCCCACCGGGCGCTAACACCAAAGCAACAGCAAAACTAGTGGCCAACGATACTAGCTAAATTTGAACAAACCCCGTAGCCTATTTGAACAATTGCAGACTCGATGGTGTTCTGCCCTCTTTCCAACAGAATGTGGACGTTCCCACAAGGAAAGATGACCTCCTGACCTTGTCAAAGCAAACATTACAGATGCGTTCAGCGATCCGGCACAGACCACAATGTTGTAGTCCTGCTCCTGCCCTATGAACCCGATGGGTGACCCCCAACCCTCATGAACACCATCCATCCAGCTGTCCAGCCACTCTGCCTATAGGATGCTGGGACATGTCTCCTCCACATTCATCCAACATCTGGAATTACCAGGCAACTTAACTTCTGTTCTTTTTGTTGACTTCAGCTCTGCTTTCAATCCAACGCCACCAAATGATCAAGAATCTCTCCACTCCTCATCTGCTGGGTTAATTTCTACAGCAACAGACCACAGGCAACATCATCATCATCATCATCATCATCATCATCATCATCATCATCATCATCATCATCATCATCATCATCATCATCATCATCATCACCAGAGCCGCTCAGGGCCCTCAGTCCCCCCCTAACCCACTTATGACTGCACCAGTCCTTCCCTCATCTTCTTCCCTCATCTCCTTCCCTCATCACTACACACTTCCCTCAGTGGTCATTAGCACCTTGAACTCAGCCCCACTGGACTGGAGTCTACATCTGAAGATGTGTCGGCCTCATCGTAGACATAAACTCAGTTTCTATCAACACAACACTGACATCAAAGATCATCTGTACACTGAAACCCTTTCTGTGGTCCTCCCCCTCCTGTTCTTGTTTTACAACAGCATCATCCAACCCACCATGTTGTATCTTCCCTGTAATCTCCAACAACAACAGACTCACCAGCATCACACACACTCTCATTTTCAAGTGACACTAATCTCTCTTTAAACACTTCACACTGCTTCCATCTGGTCTGGTCTACTGCCATCAGTCTTCTTACCCCTGAACCTCGCTGTCACAGTGAGCTGGGGGATGGGGGTGGGGGTCACAGTGAGCGGGGGGGTCAGTGGGCGGTCGGGACCAGACACCTTTCTGGGGCTCAGGTCCGACCCAGCAGCACTTTGACCCCGGAGCCTCGGTTTGCTACAGCCACAAACCGAAGGTCTGTTTCAGTTTCTCCTCCAGGGAAGTGGTGTCGGGGTCCGCCAGCGAGCTAATACTTGTCTGGTCTTTGGTCTGATAAAGTCATCAAATCCAAAGCACTGTGGCACTAAGCTACTGGTGCTGTCATGTGACACGGGCCGCTACTGCAGAACGTATCGGATACACTGACTGCAAGACGGGGTTTTATATTAATAAATGGATTTACGTTGGTGGCTACAACAAAGCTAGCTAACACTTTGGCAAATGTTAGCTAGATGTGGCTAATGTTAGCTAGATGTGGCAAACGTTAGCTAGATGTGGCAAACGTTAGCTAGATGTGACAAACGTTAGCTAAATGTTTCAAACGTTAGCTAGATGTGGCTAATGTTTGTCAAGCAAAACAAGCACCGCAAAACTGGAAATATGAGAATGATGACAAACATGTATCAGTACAAAAGGTTGAGAGCCTAAACCTATTGATGACCAAAACAAATGCATGTGAAGCGCTAGCCAAATGAATATGTCATATAAATACAACATATCTGAAGATACAACTAAATATGTGACGAGAGAACCATTAATGATGTTAGAAAACACGAGTCTTACTGTGTCCAGTTGCTGTTGGTTTGTTCACTGCTTTAAACTGAAGGTGTGTGTGTGTGTGTGTGTGTGTGTGTGTGTGTGTGTGTGTGTGTGTGTGTCCATCACTCACATGTCGTTCAGCCTCTTGTCTTTGTGATAACAGGCGCCACACAGAGTCTGAGACAAACTTAATGTCACAGACAAATGTACACAGAGTACACGTTAAAGGTACTACTCCATGTTAAAGGTACTACACCACGTTAAAGGTACTACTCCACTTTAAAGGTACTACTCCACGTTAAAGGTACTACTCCACTTTAAAGGTACTACTCCACAACATTCAGCTAATATTTGATTTGATTGATATGTATTTTATTTCTCATGTTTAAGAGCAATTGTTATAAATCGATCAGCTGTATCTCAGCTGGCTGGTTTAATAACGGTTCAAACATGTAACGACAACATGTTTCAACCACTGAAGGTCTTTTAATGATTCAGCCATTATAAAAATATCTTAAATTAATTATTAATCTGACGATCAGCTGATCATTCGTTTGAAAGCCTCTGTTTCCGGTTTCTGTCAGTCCGAGTTCCTCTGAGCTAAACTAACAGTTTCCCTCTGCTCCCAGCCTTTGTGCTAAGCTAAGCTAACAGTTTCCCTCTGCTCCCAGCCTTTGTGCTAAGCTAAGCTAAACCTGTCATCTGGACAGTATGTTTATTCAATGTTAGACCTTGAAACAACAGTCTTCTTTTCTCTGAGAGACAGAGGTGACTCATGACGCCCACGCACATGCACGCACACACATGCACGCACACACACACACACACATGCACGCACACACACACACACGTGCGCGCGCACACACATGCATGCACACACACATATATGCGCGCACACACACACACACACACACACACACACACACACACACACACACACACACCAAACACACACACACACACACACACACACCTGTTATCAGTGTTGTTATTTCAGCAGTGTGACGCTGTGTCACTGATAGAGAAAAGTCATTCTGCTTTTAATGTGCACACTGTGTGTGTGTGTGTGTAGGGTGGGGGGGGGGGGAGGGTGTTGCAACTATAGACTGCAGAATGTTGTTGGACGTAGTCAGAGACGCGCGGCATTTCCTGTCTCTCTGTCAGCTCTCCACGCTGAAATAAAATGACGTGTGAGCGTGAGAGAGAGTCTATATTCATATTAATATTATTGTGTACTTTTGTATTTTGATGCTTTGGTAACATTGTTTTTAAAACCTTTCATGCCAATAAAGCCACAAAGAATTGAAAATGTAATTGTGTTTGTGTGTGTGTGTGTGTGTAAGTATGTGTGTAAGTATGTGTGTAAGAGTGCTAGAGTGTCCTTCATGAAGTGAATGACAGACTCATGAAGTTCAAATGATTTCAGGAAGTACTGACCATAAACAGCTCAGTGTCCATAAAATATGTATGTTTGCCTCCATGGGATTCAATTTTTTTACTTTTATTCTGTAAATCTTTGAATCTGGAAAGCATAGCTTGTGAAATGCTATGTAAATAAAATATTTTTTAATAGTAATTATAATATAATAATATATTATAATATATAATAATAATTTTTAACACTCGCTGGCTACTTATCTCTATTTTCTTATGTTAAATTAATAAATCAGCAGTAAATCAATGGCTTACAAGACTCTTTAAAAATAAATAGTTAGTGATATAATAACTATTGTGGCTCAGTGGAGAGCGGGTTGTCCTTCAATCAGAGGGTAATTGGTTCGATCCCCAGCTCCGCTAGTCCATGTGTCCTTAGAGACACTTAACCCAGATGTCTCCTGTTGCTGTTCTATGATGTGTGGATGTCAGTTTTGTCCTGATGGGCAGGTGGCACCTTGCATGCTAGCCCCTCCCATCATGGTAGCTTCTCCCATAATGGTAGCTCCTCCCATTATGGTAGCCCCTCCCATAATCGTAGGTCCTCCCATCAGTGTGTGAATGGGTGAATGATGTCATGTAGTGTTAAAGCACTTTGAGTGGTTGAAGACTAGAAAAGGGCGATACAGGTAAAGTCCGTTTACCATTTAGTTGGTCTCACCTTCAGACCGGGGGACTCCTCCTGCAGAGGGCTGGACTGTAGTCTTGTTCGGAGTCGCCCCATGGGGGACACTCTAGAGCCCCCAGCTAAGCTCCGCAGTGTTGGAGTATTCCCCGGGTACAAGAGGGTTGCATCTATGCGACTGTAAGTCCCCAAGAGCCTCATGCACCAACCAGCAGAGTACCGGCTTTCTGGGGGTCCACAACAGGCAGAAACCCTAACCCTAACCCTTCTCTGGGTCCACAACAGAAACAATAACCCTAACCCTTCTGGGGGTGCACAACAGAAACCATAGCCCTAATCCTTCTCTGGGTCCACAACAGAAACAATAACCCTAACCCTTCTGGGGGTCCACAACAGAAACCATAACCCTAATCCTTCTCTGGGTCCACAACAGAAACAATAACCCTAACCCTTCTGGGGGTCCACAACAGAAACCATAACCCTAATCCTTCTCTGGGTCCACAACAGAAACCCTAATGATGGAGACATTCGTATGACAAGAGAAGCAGAGCTGTCAATCAGGTGGCGAGAAGGCTTCAGGACAGACGTGGTAAACCCAAACAACGTGGTGAGGAGGAACTGGGACCATCTGATCGAGGCCTCTGTCAAAGGAGGTCATCAGCTCTAACCCCAAAGAGGGTTCATAGCTCAGGAGGTCATCAACTCTAACCCCAAAGAGGGTTCATAGCTTAGGAGGTCATCAGCTCTAACCCCAAAGAGGGTTCAAAGCTCAGGAGGTCATCAGCTCTAACCTCAAAGAGGGTTCATAGCTCAGGAGGTCATCAACTCTAACCCCAAAGAGGGTTCATAGCTCAGGAGGTCATCAGCTCTAACCCCAAAGAGGGTTCATAGCTCAGGAGGTCATCAACTCTAACCCCAAAGAGGGTTCATAGCTCAGGAGGTCATCAGCGGCAGACCGGAGTGGTAGATCTTTAAAAAGGGGGACGGGAGCTTGTCTCTAACTATCAGGGCGTCACACTACTTTCCCTTCTCGGAAAAAGTGAATTCTAAGATACTAGAAAAGATTTCTTTGGCCCCACAGGTACTCTGGGAATATAGGGGACCGGGGGTGTTGCCTTCGAGCCATCCAGTTCTTGTATAACGTATATAAAGTTATAAAGTGAAAGCTGTGTCGAATTATTCAACACAAAGTCAAACATGAATCCAATCGGCGTGAACCTTCCTTGTGTTTGTGATTTTAATAACAGGATCTCAAGAAGCATCTGTAGGGACCCGATTGGCCCGTTTGGAGATCCCAGATTTGTGTCACATCTCTTTGCAGATAATGTGGTTGTACCTGACCCAAACCCTGAGTGAGGCCATGGTTCTCTGCCGGGACGGTGGACTACGCCCTCCGTGGTGGGAGGAAGTCACTGGCTCTAGCGAGGGAGTTTGGATATCTTGGGGTCTTGTTCACGAGTTAGGGTGAGATGAAGCATGAGAGGCATGGACCGGTGAAGAGGGAGCTGAGCCAGAAGGCAAAGCTCCCAAATTTCCAACCCATCTAAATGCAGACCCTCACCTCTGGCCATGAGCATTCAGACCCTCACCTATAGCCATGAGCATTCAGACCCTCACCTCTGGCCATGAGCATTCCGACCCTCACCTATAGCCATAAGCATTCAGATCTTCTTCCAATAGCCATGAGCGTTCAGACCCTCACCTCTGGCCATGAGCATTCAGACCCTCACCTATAGCCATGAAGATTCAGACCCTCACCTATAGCCAATAGCATTCAGACCCTCACCTATAGCCATGAGCATTCAGACCCTCACCTATAGCCATGAGCATTCAGACCCTCACCTCTGGCCATGAGCATTGGGTAGTGACCAAAACAACAAAGTGAGCCTCCTCCCTCCCTTAGAGATCGGGTGAGGCACTCAGCCATGCGGAGGGAGCTCAGATACAGCAGCTGCTCCTCCACGTGGGACAGCTGAGCTGGTTCAGGCATCTGGTCAGGACGACTCTCTTCTGGGAACGACTCAGGGTCCTTCATGGATGGATGGATGAATGGATGAATGGATGAATATTGAATGGATGAATGGATGAATGGATGAATGGATGAATGGATGAATGGATGAATGGATAAATGGATGAATGGATGAATATTGAATGGATGAATGGATGAATGATGAATGGATGAATGATGGATGAATGAATGAATAGCTGGATGAATATTGAATGGATTAATGGATGAATAGATGAATGGATGAATGAATGGATGAATGAATATTGAATGGATGAATGGATGAATGATGAATGGATGAATGATGGATGAATGGATGACTGGATGAATATTGAATGGATGAATGGATGAATGGATGAATGATGAATGGATGAATGATGGATGAATGAATGACTGGATGAATATTGAATGGATGGATGAATGGTTGAAAGGCTGGTCTGTCGATGGACAGAGAAAACAAACTCTTCCTCCCATTGGAAATTAAGTTGTAGGTCTTAAGCTGTTCCATGATTTGTTCACAGTCCATACTTTATACAACACCCAAATCAAAGTGCTGCAACACCTGTTTTGGAGTTTAAATTAAGACAATAATTGTTATAAATTCTGTTATTCTACATTATTGTTGTTTGCACTTTTATTAGTTATTCCATAAAAAGCATTTTCTAGAAGGTTTGCTGTGTTTCATGGAAGTTTTTAATCCCAACGAGGAACAGCAGAATACCAACATTAGAAACATACACCAACCCAACCAACGAATAACTAAGGAGTCAAATATTCGGGCCAGAATCTTGAGAAGATATGTGGCTTAGGGTCAATGAGTGTCCTCACAAAAATAGAAGTAAAAGGTTGTGTGTGTGTTTATGCATATTTCTGTGTCTTTGCTTAGTATATGTCTTTGCTGAGTGTGTCTTTGCTGAGTATGTGTCTTTGCTGAGTGTGTCTTTGCTGAGTGTGTGTCTTTGCTGACTGTGTGTCTTTTGAGGATCACATTGCGATTCAGATGCCAAGTAACATGTAAATCTAAAACCTCGAAATGTGCTGCAATTACCTCTGTGAGTGTGTGTGTGTGTGTGTGTGTGTGTGTGTGTGTGTGTGTGTGTGTGTGTGTGTGTGTGTGTGTGGATTAAAGGGTTACAGGATGAACTGAAGGAAAGTGCTACATTTTATATCCAAAACCTCTTCTTACAGAATGTATTTATTGATAAGTACAGAGTCAGATGAACTTTGACCCCTAACCAGGTGATGAGGTCGCCCACGTTAACACCAAAGCACTCGAGAGCTGTGATTTGAGCCCCTGTCTTTACTCCCTGTACAGTAGGGACTCATTGGGAAGCCACTCCCACACCACCACACCACCACACTCCCATTCCCAGGTCCTTGGTGGAGATAACGACAACATTATGATATTATCATGACCCAAGTTGTTGAAGCAATTTTGGGGTTGATACCATTTTTTACACAGATTTGGTGCTGAATTTCACAATTTCTTGCAACTCAAGAATTCATAAAAATAATCAAAAATCTCTTCAAAATACCACATTAAGATTACAAGACTTTGAGAAGAAACATATCATAATCACTCTGTGATTTGATATCTAACATTTTTGATATGTGGAGATGTCTGCCAGAATAAAAACAATGCTTCTTCTGTTCTGTACTTCTGTTCTGGAGGCTGATCAGAACCCCCCTCATTGACATTGCACCTAGAAAGACCATCTCCTGAATGCTCTAGGTCCTTAGTTTCTGGTGGTAACTTTTCACGAGGCTTTGATTCCGACTCTTTTTATAGCCTACATATTATCCTGAACTGAAGCTAGCGCTGCTAATCCGACTAGCTAAACAGTATTTGTTCTTGCAGGCTGTTGACCTTTCAGTGTGACCCTGCTCAGTTAGCGGTTATCTTGATCACAGCCACACTGAGCTAAATCAGACTGCAGCAGTTGTTGGTGGCAGCAGTTGTTAATATCTGATCCCTGATCAGCTTGTTGAACATAGTCAGTTGGCCTATAAATCCTGAGTGTCTTCCAACATGTCACCTCCAGTCAGAGGCTGTGGTCGTATATTAAAAAAAAGACATCCCATGTTTCTTGGGAACCACTTTTCCTTGACCTCGGTGGAAGATGTCATGAGATCAAAGGACTTAGGAAAAGAGGATCCGACTGCATGCTAGTGCTACTTAATCACCATGTGACATGGATATAATTAACGTGTATTTGTAGACCAACACAGAAGTTAGAAGTGCAGTGGTTCAACAAAAAGCCAATTGGATTTTTTTATTGGATAATGGATTATTGCAGAAAATAATGTGAGTCATCAAAGAATTTGTGATCCTTACACATTGTGGGTCTGCCTTAGTGCTGCCATAAGGAATTGTGGACATGCCTGTACAGGGAAGAGGTACGTCTCACCTGTATCTCCGGTGTTTGAGACGTTTAAACTTTCAATACTTTTTATACTGTGCCTGCCGCTTGTCTTGCTGATTTAAATCCTGACCCTAACCCTGAACGATCCTGTTCAGGGAAAATTCTGTAATCGGGTAAATACCCAAGTCAAGCCTTTTCTCTCAAGTTATGCCTTATTATTTCAAACTAATCTCAGCACTACTAATAAACGGCCTGCTAGAGATAATAATAGAAAGTATTCCATACAGTTGATCATTCTTTGCTTTTTAGATGATGTAGTGTTAGTAAATGTAAATGCCTGTCAATGGTTCCAGAACAATCTGTATGAGACTTCAGTGGGTGAAGTCAAGGAGTGTCTTTTCTGAGTTTTTACGGGAAACAAAAGGTGTTCCTCAGGGCTCAATGTTGGGTGTTGTTTTTATATATTACATTTATATTAATGATATTGTCTCAATATTAAGTGGCTGTCTAGTCCATCTTTATGCTGATGACACAATTGTGTATTGTATGGCTGACTGGGTTGGGTCGGGTTACTAACTCAATGCTCTACAACATGAACTTGTTCAACTAAAACTGATAATGATCACAATAATCTGCATACAGCTGCTGCTAAGTTTAATATTGAGAGTTATGGAGTATAAATATCTTGGCATCTGGCTTACTGAGAAATCTTGCAATCAAACTGTGACAGAAACATTTCTTGAATCAGAAGTATCTTTTCTTTGATTAGTAAGGAAAGGACTTGTTTTATAACGATGTGATTTGTACACGTGCTGCTGCCTCCATGAGTACGTCTCTTGTTCTGTCCTCAGATTCATACTGGGGTTAGCTCTGATACATACCTTTGTTCCCCTATCTTTAGGTTGGTTGGCCTTGTCTTACAGAGAGGCATAAAACACATTGGTCCTTGTATATTTATTGCTAAGCTACCACCTCACATCGAAATAATGCTGGAACTTTGGTCTCATCAGACTTTCTCAAACCCTTTTCCTTTAGTGCATCCCGATTTATAGACCAAACTTTATCTCTTCCAACTGATGAACGGTTCAAAACCAGATCACACACCAGTGTAGATCCAGCACATTGCCACACCACGATGTCCAACAACACAACAACGTTAGGGTTAGTCGAGCCTCTCACCCTAACTCCTAACCCAACGATGTTAAGGGTTAGTCGAGCCTCTCACCCTAACTCCTAACCCAACGATGTTAAGGGTTAGTCGAGCCTCTCACCCTAACTCCTAACCCAACGACATTAGGGATTAGTCGAGCCTCTCACCCTAACTCCTAACACTAAAGACGTTAGGGGTTAATCGAGCCCCTAACCCTAACTCCTAACACTAAAGACATTAGGGGTTAATCGAGCCCCTAACCCTAACTCCTAACCCTAAAGACGTTAGGGTTTGTCGAGCCTCTCACCCTAACTCCTGACCCAACGACATTAGGGGTTAGTCGAGCCTCTCACCCTAACTCCTAACCCAACGACATTAGGGGTTAGTCGAGCCTCTCACCCTAACTCCTAACCCAACGACATTAGGGGTTAGTTGAGCCTCTCACCCTAACTCCTAACCCAACGACATTAGGGGTTAGTTGAGCCTCTCACCCTAACTCCTAACCCAACGACATTAGGGGTTAGTTGAGCCTCTCACCCTAACCTCGTTCCCCCAGCATCCGTTTAGCTTCACACAGAAATGTAGCGCTGAGATCGTTTTACACTGAATCTTAACGGCCGTCATAACTGAGGCATTCTGGGTCCTTCCGGACGCAGTAACCCTGCGTGCGAGCGCGCGTGTGTGTTTGTGTGTGTGTGTGTGTGTGTGTGTGTGTGTGTGTGTGTGTGTGTGTGTGTGTGTGTGTGTGTGTGTGTGTGTGTGTGTGTGTGTGTGAGGATGGATGGATGAAATCTGAGTTGCACTTGTCACTGGGTACTGGTTGTGTTTTCGTGTGTGAGTTTCAGTTCTGAGTTCAGACCCTGTTCTAACCCTAACCCTGTTCTAACTCTAACCCTGTTCTAACCCAAACCCTGTTCTAACCCTAACCCTGTTCTAACTCTAACCCTGTTCTAACCCAAACCCTGTTCTAACCCTAACCCTGTTCTAACTCTAACCCTGTTCTAACCCAAACCCTGTTCTAACCCTAACCCTGTTCTAACCCTAACCCTGTTCTAACTCTAACCCTGTTCTAACCCAAACCCTGTTCTAACCCTGTTCTAACCCTAACCCTGTTCTAACCCAAACCCTGTTCTAACCCTGTTCTAACCCTAACCCTGTTCTAACCCTAACCCTGTTCTGACTCTAACCCTGTTCTTACCCTAACCCTGTTTTAACTCTAACCCTGGTCTAACTCTAACCTTGTTCTAACCCTAACCCTGTTCTAACCCTAACCCTGTTTTAACTCTACCCTGTTCTTACCCTAACCCTGTTTTAACTCTAATCCTGTTCTAACCCTAACCCTAACCCTGTTCTAACCCTAACCCTGTTCTAACTCTAACCCTGTTCTAACCCTAACCCTGTTCTAACTCTAACCCCGTTCTAACCCTAACCCTGTTCTAACTCTAACCCTGTTCTAACTCTAACCCTGTTCTAACCCTAACCCTGTTCTAACTCTACCCTGTTCTAACCCTAACCCTGGTCCAACTCTAACCCTGTTCTAACCCTAACCCTGTTCTAACCCTAACCCTGTTCTAACCCTAACCCTGGTCCAACTCTAACCCTCCAGCAGGCTCAGCTCACCTGCTGTGACTCTGACTGCTGGAAGAGAAGCTTTCTGGGGATCAGCTGATATGAAGATGACGTAGAGGTGAATCCATTTGAGAGTGTATCAGTTTAAATGCAGCACAGCAGGTGTACCACACACACACACACACACACACACACACACACACACACACACACACACACACAGTTGTGGTAAACAGATGATGTTTAAGACTTACCTGCTTCTGTTGTTAATTTACCAAATAATTCCAGAAAATACCTCCACAGAGTCTGTCTGTCTGTCTGTCTATCTGTCCACCTGTCTGTCTGTCTGTCTGTCTGTCTGTCTATCTGTTTAACTGTCTGTCTCTCTGTGTCTTTCACCCTGTCTGTCTCACTCTAACTGTCTGTCTGGTGTCTTCTGGCCTCGCCTTGCTTCGCCTCTGACTGAAACCTGAGAGGTCAGGTACTGTGTCATCTCACACACACACACACACACACACACACACACACACACACACACACACACACACACACACACACACACACACGTTCCCATCAGGCCTTTTCAAAACATTAGGTAATTTTAGAAATTATTTATCCAAATATTTAAAACGCATGTAAAATAAAATATTTCAAGTCCAACTTCTGATGGTAAATTCAGACTTTAATTAATTAAAATAAACGTTTTATTAATTTCTTTTTTTTAATCAATGGTTTGATAGAAAGATTGTAGTCCGAGATTAATCATGCAGACTACGAGATGGATGATGTGAGGGCTGAGGAATGGTTCATAATATTTAATCAATTTGAGGCATTTTCATTTAGTTTTAAAGCATTTTAATCTGGTTTAGGAGTTTGATTGTCTTTGTCCTTCACCTTTCAATAATTTCTTAAACCTACTGGCAAACTGCTGTAAAGTGATCAAACTGCTGTAAACTGATCAAAGTGACATTAATATTCTCCCTCTGGTGTTTACTGCAGCCTCAGCCCTCATTCTTTTATTTCACTTCAGTTCCAGAAGCTTTGATAAAAGGTTGAACTGGATGAGCTCTGCAGTCTGAGTCATGTTTTTAATTATCATCTTTTCAATCAACATAATTTTAAAACACTATCAAGTCAACACTTCTAGGTCACACTGAGTTTCATAAAGTATTGTCTGCATATTATTATGATCAGATTATAATCTGCATACAAGCCATAACAACAAAGACGGATATGAGACATTGTTAGTGGAGAACGTATTTAATTCAGCATGTTTGAAACTGAACAAAGAGACAGTTTAGTAGCTTTGTTCTCTGTGACAATCCCTTGGTTTCACTTTTATATTCATTCTTTCACTTATATTGCAACCTTGTTAATAAAGTAATACTATGAACCAGGTTGTTTATGTTAATAAAGTAATACTATGAACCAGGTTGTTTATGTTGTTAATAAAGTAATACTATGAAACAGGTTGTTTATATTAATAAAGTAATACTATGAACCAGGTTGTTTATGTTAATAAAGTAATACTATGAACCAGGTTGTTTATGTTAATAAAGTAATACTATGAACCTGGTTGTTTATGTTGTTAATAAAGTAATACTATGAACCAGGTTGTTTATATTAATAAAGTAATACTATGAACCAGGTTGTTTATGTTAATAAAGTAATACTATGAACCAGGTTGTTTATGTTAATAAAGTAATACTATGAACCAGGTTGTTTATGTTGTTAATAAAGTAATACTATGAACCAGGTTGTTTATGTTAATAAAGTAATACTATGAACCAGGTTGTTTATGTTAATAAAGTAATACTATGAACCTGGTTGTTTATGTTAATAAAGTAATACTATGAACCAGGTTGTTTATGTTAATAAAGTAATACTATGAACCAGGTTGTTTATGTTAATAAAGTAATACTATGAACCAGGTTGTTTATGTTGTTAATAAAGTAATACTATGAACCAGGTTGTTTATGTTGTTAATAAAGTAATACTATGAACCAGGTTGTTTATGTTGTTAATAAAGTAATACTATGAACCAGGTTGTTTATGTTGTTAATAAAGTAATACTATGAACCTGGTTGTTTATGTTAATAAAGTAATACTATGAACCTGGTTGTTTATGTTGTTAATAAAGTAATACTATGAACCTGGTTGTTTATGTTAATAAAGTAATACTATGAACCTGGTTGTTTATGTTAATAAAGTAATACTATAAATCTGGTTGTTTATGTCAGTGGTTCTCAACTGGTCTGGCTGTGGGACCCGCCATCACCCCTTAATGACAAGCTGCGACCCAAATCGAGGAACATTTTCAACTTCTCAAATTTATTTAATGAAAAGATGGTGCTGATTGGCTGATAATTAGAAAACTAATTTTGCGGGTCACGGTGTTCTTCTATGCTGTAAAATGGCAGGGGTACGTGAAGATTTAAAAAATATATATATATTTAAAATTAGCATCGATTAGAAATCCTTTAAAAATATATATTTAATACATTTTCAATAAAATATAAGTGTAAGTTCATAAGCTGAATTTTATATTCAGTAGGCTCTTCAATTTCATTATCCTAAAAACCCAGAGTCTCCCCCATATCAGGATGGTTTGACCCAACCTGGCACACGCCCCCTGTCATCACCTGTCAATCACTGCCGCCTTGAAAAGCTCAAACAACGAGTGGCTGAAACGTAGCAGCAATGCTGCTGAAAACATGGAGGGACAAGTGCAAAACAAGTGGAAACCAGAGCCGGCAAAAAAGTGTGAATAGACGACACTCCGCTGCAGAAAAAATCCCCTTCAAAATAAAACCACAGGATAAAAAAATAAATAAAAAAATAAAAATAAATCGTATCCAATTTTTTGTTGCCCAGGCAAAGGCCCGTGAAAACGGGCCTTTGCCTGGGCAGTTGAGATTCACTGGTTTATGTTGTTAATAAAGTAATACTATGAACCAGGTTGTTTATGTCGTTATGACTCAACACTCTAACAACACACAGACGAAGGAATCTAAGATGCTCTTCTTTGTAGTCCATCTTCAGGATATTGTAGTTTCACCGCTGCAGACTGATGTCAATAACATGCGCTTGCCGTTTCAGCATAACTACGTAGCTCAGTGAAAGTGGAGTTGGATCCTCTAAACACCACAGTTGTCTTTTCCTAACTCCTCATGCATTCTCCTTCCCACCTTTCCTTGACCCCGTGATGTTTTCCACAGAGGTCAAGGAGAAGTGGTGAGGGATAGACCTTAGGTCATTTTTGGACTATTTGAATCCAGCCAGGGTCTGTTTGAAGGACCTGTGACACTTTCTAAGAAAAGAGCTAGAGTACCCTCTGCTGGCCAAAGCTAAGAATAACAGCTTGATGGCCTGTTGAAAAGGGTTAGGGGTTAGGGTGGAAACATGAACCCATAGGCAAGGCACGGGCCAGCGCGTGTTACTCAGTGACCCGCCAACCGTATGCACTTTTTGGAGAGTGCCCGCTTGGGGAAAACACAGAGCCGTCAGGGGGAAAGGACCGACAGAAGCCAGGGAAGCTGGTGGGGCTAGTGATGTGTCCTTTCGTGCCGAGGCTTCGAAGCGTGTGTCGAGTAATCGAGGAAGATTTTTGTGAAGCTCGTCTCGAGGCACGTGTTGATGACGTGTTGGTGATGTTCGAAACCTCGCGGGCCGACGTACCACGTGACTGATTCAGGATATGGTTCGCCGGTTTGGCGTGCGATTCAAAATACAAGGGGTAGCGAAAAGCAATGGATCCCCCCTCACATGTTGAGACTTTATTGCACATTTGTTTGTAATATATTCCAGCTTCTAAAAAAAAAGAAACCGCCTGAAGCCCAACACTGTAAAAGTTGTTATTTTTAAATAAAAATGAATAAAATGTTTCTCCAAGTAACACAAGCACATCACAACCCTCTCCACAATTTGGTTCCACTTTCCTTTTGACCCCGCCATTGTATTATAAAGACAAACACCATATTAATAAGTTCATAATTTATGTATTGGCATCACAAACATCATTCATTCATTTATTCAATTCAAAGCTTCACACACCAAAGCCATGGTGTCATTATAATCACTCTGCCTGTTTTACATTTATTGTCCACTTGATGGCGCAGTAGAGCAAATGAAGCACCATGAAGCTTCACAATGAGTGAACCAAGTGGATGGAAAGCTTCAAAGCTTCAGGAAGCTTCATCTCGCCATCACTAGCTGGGGCAGTTACTGTGGTCGGGAACAGAAGGCAGTGGCGGTTCTCCAGGGCAGGAGCAAGGCGGGGAAGTCCAAACATGCAGAGTCGGCAACGGGGAACCAGTCAGAGGGTAAACGCTGGAGGGTCTGGCATGGATGTGTGTAAAGCTGTGACTTAAATACTGAAGGAAGTGGTGCAGTAGGATGGACAGGTGAGAGTGATGAGCTGATGAGGTAAGTGAGAGACAGGTGGGTGAAAGACAGGTGAACTGAGTGAGCTGATGAGGTGGGTGTGAATAACAGGTGATGAGGTGGGTGTGACTAACAGGTGATGAGGTGGGTGTGACTAACAGGTGATGAGGTGGGTGTGACTAACAGGTGATGAGATGGGTGTGACTAACAGGTGATGAGGTGGGTGTGACTAACAGGTGATGAGGTGGGTGTGACTAACAGGTGATGAGGTGTGAGTAACAGGTGATGAGGTGTGACTAACAGGTGATAAGGTGTGACTAACAGGTGATGAGGTGTGACTAACAGGTGATGAGGTGTGACTAACAGGTGATGAGGTGTGACTAACAGGTGATGAGGTGTGACTAACAGGTGATGAGGTGGGTGTGACTAACAGGTGATGAGGTGTGACTAACAACTGAGAACCTGACAACCCAGAGTTCAGACCAGGGTCAGGGTCAGGGTTAGGGTTAGGGGGTTAGGGGGTTAGGGTTAGGGTTAGGGTTAGGGGTAAGGGTTAGGGTTAGGGTTAGGATGAAGACATGAACCCATAGATCTCCCCACGTCGTCCGACGACTTCGTGGTTGAATAGAGATCTAAGGCAAGGCACGGGCCAGCGCATATCACTTAGAATCCCCCTGCCGTATGTACTAAGACCCTAGAATAGAACAGGGATAAGAATGATTATAAAAAAGTCTCTAATAGAGAGTGTGATGCTGAGGTGACGGATAAAGGTTAAAGGTGGGGTAAGAAGGTCAGATAATAGTAGGGTCGGCAAGGGTAAGGGTTAAGAATATAAATTAGGATTAAAAGTAAAGGTTAGGGGTTAAAAAGTCAGAGTAAGGGATAAGGTTCAAGGTTGAGGCTAAGGTCAGAGTACCAAGTTAGGGTTAGGGGTTAGAGGTTAAGGGTAGAGGTTACGGTTAGAGGGTAGAGGTTAGGGTCAGAGGGTTAAGGGTTAAGGGTTAGGGTCAGAGGTTAGGGTTAGGTCTAGAGGTTAGAGGTTAAGGTTAGGGTTAGAGGTTAAGGGTTAGGGTTAGGTCTAGAGGTTAGAGGGTTAGGGTCAGAGGTTAGGGTTAGGTCTAGAGGTTAGAGGTTAAGGTTAGGGTTAGAGGTTAAGGGTTAGGGTTAGGGTTAGGGTCAGAGGTTAGGGTTAGGTCTAGAGGTTAGAGGTTAAGGTTAGAGGTTAAGGGTTAGGGTTAGGTCTAGAGGTTAGAGGGTTAGGGTTAGAAATTAAGGGTTAGGGTTAGGGTTAGGAGTCAGGGTGGAAGAGGGTTAGGTTTAGGGTTAGTGGAGTACGCAGCAGAAATAACAGAAAAAGTAGGGATGATGTGTCTACACCAAGAGCCCCACCTCCCCGGGATAGGGGTATCTGAATTCCTGTCCGACACTCCGAATGAGACGTCAAGGAGTGACGGGAGGAAGGGAAGTGATATGAGTGGTGGGTATAAAAGTAGAGAACAGGAAAGAGCAGAAATAGGGTTAGTGGAGCACGTCGCAGAAATAACAGAAAAAGTAGGGATGATGTGTCTACACCAAGAGCCCCACCTCCCCGGACTAGGGGTATCTGAATTCCTGTCCGACACTCCGAATGAAACGTCAGGGAGTGACGGGAGGAAGGGAAGTGATATGCGTGGTGGATATAAAAGTAGAGAACAGGAAAGAGCAGAAAAGAGGGTTAGTGGAGCACGTCGCAGAAATAACAGAAAAAGTAGGGATGATGTGTCTACACCAAGAGCCCCACCTCCCCGGACTAGGGGTATCTGAATTCCTGTCCGACACTCCGAATGAGACGTCAAGGAGTGACGGGAGGAAGGGAAGTGATATGAGTGGTGGGTATAAAAGCAGAGAACAGGAAAGAGCAGAGAAGAGGGTTAGTGGAGCACGTCGCAGAAATAACAGAAAAAGTAGGGATGATGTGTCTACACCAAGAGCCCCACCTCCCCGGACTAGGGGTATCTGAATTCCTGTCCGACACTCCGAATGAAACGTCAAGGAGTGACGGGAGGAAGGGAAGTGATATGCGTGGTGGGTATAAAAGTAGAGAACAGGAAGCAGAAAAGAGGGTGAGTGGAGCACGTCGCAGAAATAACAGAAAAAGTAGGGATGATGTGTCTACACCAAGAGCCCCACCTCCCCGGACTAGGGGTATCTGAATTCCTGTCCGACACTCCGAATGAGACGTCAAGGAGTGACCGGAGGAAGGAAAGAAAGAAAGTGATGAATCAATCTATGGAGAACAAATGTATGCTGATATGTGGAGTGAGGAGTCTGTCTGTCAGAAAGAGCCCAGTAGACTCTGCCCCGAAAGTCAGGGTCGGTATGGAAGTAGAGTGAAGTCAATTTTGGAACACATCGTCAGTAGTGGACCTCAGGATCATTGGGCGTTTCGGCCATTATCACTAGACACCCTCTCCTGAGGAAGGCCCCCTGGGGTTGATCAAGTCCCCAGGATGTGTAGTATAGCCAATTGGGTTGTCCGTGAAGTGGGCGTGTAATAAGCCTGAAGAAGTGATATCTTATAGGTACGTGGTAGAAGCCAATATGAGCATTGCTGGTCCTGGTACGTCCAGGGTTGGGTGTTAGAAGGGTAACAGGGGAAGATGGGTAGTAGATATAACTAGGTCCCGATGCATTCTGGGCCCAGTCACCTAAACTGGACTAGGGGATGGGAATGAAGGGGTTCTAAAGGTGGAAGAAGCTCATGGAAACTAGGTCCCGGTGCATCCTCGGCCTAGTCACCTACGACGGACTAGGGGATGAGGAGTAAAGGATGACTAAAAAGGCTATGGAGGGATAGAGGGGGTATTGAATTATACGTGTGTGGTGTAGGATGGACTGCTGAGTGAGTGAGGCTAAGCCTCTAAGAAGACTAGGCAACGATCAAGGTCCTGATGCCCTGGACCACCACACCTCGCGTGCTGTTCCAAAAGTAGGAACCCGAGGGGGCCGCATACTTACCACCCAACCAGTTGTTGACACCGTAAGGTTGCTCTGGTCAGGTCAACTAAGATTAAGGGGACGTAGCCCTCCAAAGACGGTCTGAGCGGCTGAAAAATGGATATGGAGTAACAGGCTCAACCCCGGGGGGATGATCAGGGCCAGCCCCGATTAAACGGTGCCTCCCCAGTCACCCCCCGGAACGAGGGTGCGAGGGCCAGCAGTGATGGAGCACTGCCGCCCCCGCCCCCCCGGAGAGCTCCTGACATAAGCTATATTGGAGATACCTAAGAGTGCCCCCCCGAAAGGGACAAGACCAGCCCCGACTAAGCGGTGCCTTCTAAATCCCCTCAAGGGGCGAGGGACCCGGGGCCAGCCGCGAT
This sequence comes from Ophiodon elongatus, assembly GCA_016806645.1. NCBI lineage: Eukaryota > Metazoa > Chordata > Actinopteri > Perciformes > Hexagrammidae > Ophiodon > Ophiodon elongatus. The sequence continues at coordinate 7,023 of JACSYO010000994.1, read as the reverse complement.
AAATCACTGCCTCCCCGGTCCCCCCGCCCCGAGGAACATCCCCAAAATATTATTGGAGATAACAACAGGCGTACCCCCCGGACAGAACAGGGCCAGCCCCGAAGGAGCGTCGCCTCCCCGGTTCCAGAGGGCACCCCCTGCTAATGCTAATAGAGTAAACAGCTTCCTGCGTTCCGTCAATCGCAGAATCCCAGGAAGTGTCGTAAGACTATAGCCTATTTTGAGAACAATCCTCTGAGCTTCATACACCGCTAGGCTTCAGAGGATTGTATAAGCTAAGTAATTTAAATTAATACAATTATAAAATATATTCAATAGAATAATAGAATATTAAAACTAATTTAAAGCTAGAGTACTTACAATAGAAAGGTCTCCAGGGAATGGACATCATGTAGAAGAATAAATGAAACTAAAAGGTCTATAATGGGGTCACCTATTAGGCTCATGGTACTGGAGTAGGGTACTATCCAGGATGCAATGCACTAAGAAGAAAAAAGAAAAAGAGAGAGAGAGAGAGGGAAAAAAAAGGGGGGAGCTCGGTCCACTTGAGTGTAATCGCCATATATGGTATTAAGGAAATGCGGGAAGAGTAAGAGAGGGAGAATGTAGTAATAGATGTATATTAAGTAAAAGAATCTCAGGAAAGCTGAATAAAAGTAAATAAGAGTGGTAAAAAGTAAAGCTAAAGTCAGTATACAATTAGAATCATAGAGAAAGTGGTGAAAGAAGAAGAAAAGAGTGAAAAAGTAAGAGAAAAAAAAGGGGAAAAAAACGGAACCAAAAAACAAGATGGATGCTAAGTGTGCCTGCCCCTGTGAGGGATGCAGCAAGCCTAAGAAGGAGAATGTATATGAATGTGTTCAAACTAGAGTGAATCTAATCAGAAATAAAGAAGAAGTAAGCTGGAGTAGTATGAGGTGCACTCGGACCCAGTTCAAAAAAAAAAAGCCAATAAAAGAAAAGGAAAAAGGATAAAAAAACTGGAAAAGAGAGAGGAATGGGAGAAAAGGGGCCGAAAGTACACGCCCCCTTTTTTTAATATATGCGAAAGGCAAAGGAGCTGAATATGTAATAAGTGTGTTATTACAGTGGGAGAAATCCATAAAACTGAAAAAGAAGGGTAGGAAGTGGTACTAATAAAGACTAGAATAAATAAATCAAGGTGCACCCAGGAAAAAGAAAAGAATAAATTAATTAGGAATATTTTCCCGATGCACCATGACCGAGGGAGGTGTGTAAAAGAGTACTACAGCGTGAGGATGGGACAGCATTTCCAAGCATCTGTGTGTTCATGGATGCGCCTCTTAACTGAGGCTGTGGCTGTAAAAGACAAAACTATGCAGAAATGCACATATAGACCATCAGGGTCAGTAGTAACTATAAAATGAAGGTATAATTAAAGAAAATAAATATAATTAAAGAAAATAAATAAATATAGAAAATAAATATAGAAAAAAAGAATATAAAGGAGGCGATGAACCTCAGAGAACAGACACACACACACAAAGACCCAGAGACATACACACACATATATAATAAACATACATATATATGTGTTTACACATACATACATACACATAGACAACAAAACAATAATAATCATAATAAAAATAATAATAATATTAATAAATAAAAAGTTTTTAAGAAATTATATTAAAAAAAAAAAATTAATAATAATATTTTTTCAAAAAATAATTTTTGAAATATTAAAATATTTTTTATTTTTTTTATTTTTTTATTTTTATTTTTATTTTTCATATTTCATATTTTTTATTTTTTTTATTTTTTTTATTTTTCATATTATTATTTTGCATGAAATACATCCAAACGACAGAAGCTGAAAAAAAACAGGGGGGGGAAAAAGTACAAAGTATACCCAGAAGATAAACTAGAGAGAAGGCGCTAATGCGAGTGAAAACCATGCCAGTAGAGGAATGTGGACCACGACAGCAGGCAGCCCAGAAACCCGAGACCAAACAAAAGGAGTCGGGAAATCAGAAAGAAATTAGGGAATAAGAAAAAATGCTCCGGGTGACTGGTGGGTGTTAGAAACTATGTAAGCAGATGAACTGCTTGTGAGAAGTAGGCACCGGGATAGCCATCAACCCGGATCCAGTAATCAGGGACCATGGGGAGTCGGGAAATATAGGAGTCCCCTAAAATCAGAACAAAACGCGTGGGTTGAAAGTCCCAGTAGCAAGTGTGGTGTATTTTGCTCTCATGGCGCATGGGGTTAGTATGCGTGAAGGGGCCCGTGGGTTTGGAATGTCGGATCCATGGCTGTTGTTACACATGTGGTACTCGTTAGGTACCTTCTCTGGGAAATGCTCTTAGGCCTGGTGGATGGAGGAGTAGGTATGGCTATGTCCGAAACATGTCTTAAATTGGCGTCATGGTAACATGGACGTCATTCCATCCTCGGGTCTGGGGCGTGGACAACATCCATATATAGGTGATCGGGAGAGCCCCGACGGGCAGAGTTCTGTTTGACTTAGGGACTCTCCGGGCGTACATGTCGCCCGCCTTGACATATGTTGCTTGTTTGTAATAAACTTCATTATACCAGCAAGAACAGTGTCCGCGGAGATTCCTTCATCATCACTTCAACATCACTGTCGCTTGAAATATAGGACACAAGTTTTATAGCCATTATATGTCTGGCGTGTGTACTTGTGTAGCGGAAGGGAAAGGGGGAGGTAAAGGTTTACGGCGGTAAGTAGACTGGCATTGAAAATGTGGGTGTCTGGGGCCGTCGGGCGTGTGGAGACCTATGTGGGAGTGGGGGTGGTGTCTGTAATACCGTGTTCCATTGTGGAGTTTGCCGTGCACCTCTGCCGTTATAAGGATGCCCTGGGGCCTGTGTTGATGGTTGAATCCCAGAGGATGGAGGCCTCATTAGGAGTGGTAGTAAAGGACATAGTAGAGGAAGGCCGCCGAGGAGGTCCCTGTTTATGATAATTGGCAAGAGGGCCGGTCCCTGAAGGTAGAGGAGTGGCAAAGGTGGTGTCACTGAGGTGTTCGTTGGCCTCGGTGCTGTAGAGTGGGTTGTGAGTAGGGTATAGGAATCTGATCTAGGTCCAGGGCTGTGGGAGTGATCAGAAAATAGCCGTTGGCGTGCATCAGGGGAGTTAAAGAACTGCCTAGGTGGAGGTTGTTCAATGTCCCTGTTAGGTGGGGGCCTAGTGCCAGAGATTGGGTGGTCGGTGAATGTAAAAGACCATAGAGGACCCTGATGGGGGAAGAATCTGTATCTGTGGGATGCAGGAGGGGCCTGATCCTGAGGAGGAAATAGTGATGGGTTGATAGACGATCTATGATAATCCATGGGGCTAGGAAAGCCTTAGTGGGGATCATCACTGGCCGTGATAGGGGTAGGAAATATGATCATCTTGTGAGGGACTAAGGTCCGTAACCAAGCATGGAAGTAGTGTAGGTCGTTAAGAACTGGAAGCTGGTAGTGATAGGGGCCGAGGGGAACGAAAGGTGATGGGGGGGTCCCCGAACGTTATGTGGGTAAGGTCCCGTCTAAGAGCTGCAGGAGAGACACAAGGATATAGATATAAGAGAGAGGAGAGGATGACGGGTAGACAGACCCTGTAAGATCGTGGAACAAAAATAGAATGGATAAATAAATGGAACTGCAAGCGTATAGACCAAAGGAAGAGGATGATGTGGCCACGCGCAGGTAAGACCAAAATGGTATTAATAGTCGAGAGTAATAAGGGTCCATGACAAATCGGCATGATGGGAGACCTAGTAGTCCGAAGGCACAGGCCGGTTAGGATGAAGACATGAACCCATCGATCTCCCCACGTCGTCCGACGACTTCGTGGTTGAATAGAGATCTAAGGCAAGGCACGGGCCAGCGCATATCACTTAGAATCCCCCTGCCGTATGTACTAAGACCCTAGAATAGAACAGGGATAAGAATGATTGTAAAAAAGTCTCTAATAGGGAGTGTGATGCTGAGGTGACGGATAAAGGTTAAAGGTGGGGTAAGAAGGTCAGATAATAGTAGGGTCGGCAAGGGTAAGGGTTAAAGTAAGGGTTAAGAATATAAATTAGGATTAAAAGTAAAGGTTAGGGGTTAAAAAGTCAGAGTAATGGATAAGGTTCAAGGTTGAGGCTAAGGTCAGAGTACCAAGTTAGGGTTAGAGGTTAAGGGTAGAGGTTACGGTTAGAGGGTTGAGGTTAGGGTCAGAGGGTTAAGGGTTAGGGTTAGGGTTAGGTCTAGAGGTTAGAGGGTTAGGGTCAGAGGTTAGGGTTAGGTCTAGAGGTTAGAGGTTAATGGTTAGGGTTAGGGTTAGGTCTAGGGTTAGGGTTAGGGGGTTAGGGTTAGGGTTAGGGTTAGGGTTAGGGGGTTAGGGTTAGGGGGTTAGGGGGTTAGGGTTAGGGTTAGGGGGTTAGGGTTAGGGTTAGGTTAGGATGAAGACATAGGGTTAGGTTAGGTTAGGGTTAGGTTAGGTTAGGGCCTAGGTTAGGTTAGGTTAGGGTTAGGGTTAGGGTTAGGGTTAGGGTCAGGGTTAGGGTTAGGGTTAGGGTCAGGGGTCAGGGTTAGGGTTAGGGTTAGGGTTAGGGTTAGGGGTCAGGGTTAGGGTTAGGGTCAGGGTTAGGGTTAGGGTGTGGGTTAGGGGTTAGGGGTTAGGGTTAGGGTGAGGGTTAGGGTGAGGGTTAGGGTTAGCGTTAGCGTTAGGGTTAGCGGGTTAGCGTTAGCTCCGGCGACATTCGGTCCGGGTTGAATGACGCCTTCTGGCGGTCGCCCAGCCGCGAACGAGGGGTCCAGTTAGACTAATTGGGACATTACGCATCCAACGGTACCATCCCCGAGGCTGTAGGACCTCGGGAAGTGCCTCTAAAGTCCGTTCGAGCACACCTTAGCGCCCAATTAGCGCCGAGTTAGCTCCGGCGCCGTTCGGTCCGGGATGAATGACGCCTTCCGGCGGTCGCCCAGCCGCGAACGAGGGGTCCGGTTAGACTAATTGGGACATCGCGCATCCAACGGTACCATCCCTGAGGCTGTAGGACCTCGGGAAGTGCCTCTAAAGTCCGTTCGAGCACACCTTAGCGCCCAATTAGCGCCGAGTTAGCTCCGGCGACGTTCGGTCCGGGATGAATGGGTTAGGGTTAGGGTTAGGGTTAGGGTTAGGATGAAGACATGAACCCATAGATCTCCCCACGTCGTCCGACGACTTCGTGGTTGAATAGAGATCTAAGGCAAGGCACGGGCCAGCGCATATCACTTAGAATCCCCCTGCCGTATGTACTAAGACCCTAGAATAGAACAGGGATAAGAACGATTGTAAAAAAGTCTCTAATAGAGAGTGTGATGCTGAGGTGACGGATAAAGGTTAAAGGTGGGGTAAGAAGGTCAGATAATAGTAGGGTCGGCAAGGGTAAGGGTTAAAGTAAGGGTGAAGAATATAAATTAGGATTAAAAGTAAAGGTTAGGGGTTAAAAAGTCAGAGTAAGGGATAAGGTTCAAGGTTGAGGCTAAGGTCAGAGTACCAAGTTAGGGTTAGGGGTTAGAGGTTAAGGGTAGAGGTTACGGTTAGAGGGTTGAGGTTAGGGTCAGAGGGTTAAGGGTGAAGGGTTAGGGTCAGAGGTTAGGGTTAGGTCTAGAGGTTAGAGGGTTAGGGTCAGAGGTTAGGGTTAGGTCTAGAGGTTAGAGGTTAAGGTTAGGGTTAGAGGTTAAGGGTTAGGGTTAGGTCTAGAGGTTAGAGGGTTAGGGTCAGAGGTTAGGGTTAGGTCTAGAGGTTAAGGTTAGGGTTAGAGGTTAAGGGTTAGGGTTAGGGTTAGGGTTAGGGTTAGGGGGTTAGGGTTAGGGTTAGGGTTAGGGTTAGGGGGTTAGGGTTAGGGTTAGGGTTAGGGTTAGGGTTTAGGGTTAGGGTTAGGGTTAGGGTTAGGGTTAGGATGAAGACATGAACCCATAGATCTCCCCACGTTGTCCGATTACTTCGTGGTTGAATAGAGATCTAAGGCAAGGCACGGGCCAGCGCATATCACTTAGAATCCCCCTGCCGTATGTACTAAGACCCTATAATAGAACAGGGATAAGAATGATTATAAAAAAGTCTCTAATAGAGAGTGTGATGCTGAGGTGACGGATAAAGGTTAAAGGTGGGGGAAGAAGGTCAGATAATAGTAGGGTCGGCAAGGGTAAGGGTTAAAGTAAGGGTTAAGAATATAAATTAGGATTAAAAGTAAAGGTTAGGGGTTAAAAAGTCAGAGTAAGGGATAAGGTTCAAGGTTGAGGCTAAGGTCAGAGTACCAAGTTAGGGTTAGGGGTTAGAGGTTAAGGGTAGAGGTTACGGTTAGAGGGTTGAGGTTACGGTTAGAGGGTTGAGGTTAGGGTCAGAGGGTTAAGGGTTAAGGGTTAGGGTCAGAGGTTAGGGTTAGGTCTAGAGGTTAGAGGGTTAGGGTCAGAGGTTAGGGTTAGGTCTAGAGGTTAGAGATTAAGGTTAGGGTTAGAGGTTAAGGGTTAGGGTTAGGGTTAGGTCTAGAGGTTAGAGGGTTAGGGTCAGAGGTTAGGGTTAGGTCTAGAGGTTAGAGGTTAAGGTTAGGGTTAGAGGTTAGGGTTAGGTCTAGAGGTTAGAGGGTTAGGGTTAGGGTTAGAAATTAAGGGTTAGGGTTAGGGTTAGGAGTCAGGGTGGAAGAGGGTTAGGTTTAGGGTTAGTGGAGTACGCAGCAGAAATAACAGAAAAAGTAGGGATGATGTGTCTACCCCAAGAGCCCCACCTCCCCGGGATAGGGGTATCTGAATTCCTGTCCGACACTCCGAATGAGACGTCAAGGAGTGACGGGAGGAAGGGAAGTGATATGAGTGGTAGGTATAAAAGTAGAGAACAGGAAAGAGCAGAAATAGGGTTAGTGGAGCACGTCGCAGAAATAACAGAAAAAGTAGGGATGATGTGTCTACACCAAGAGCCCCACCTCCCCGGACTAGGGGTATCTGAATTCCTGTCCGACACTCCGAATGAAACGTCAGGGGGTGACGGGAGGAAGGGAAGTGATATGCGTGGTGGG
>JACSYO010000993.1:40000-66246 GCA_016806645.1 Ophiodon elongatus | reverse complement strand
CCAGCCTGGCCACGCTCAGACTCAAGTCCAAGCAGCACCCCACGTTCGGATACAGCAGCCTGCAGAGCCCGGGCGCGAGCCTCAACGCGTGTCAGTACAACAGCTGACGGGACCGGCGCGCGGCCCCGAGGGCACCCAAAAAAAATTAAGAAATATATATGTGATGAAACGGACACGGGGTCAGAGCTCACAGGCTACCTGCGGATCGGGGGAGGGAGAGGGGAGAGGGGAGAGAGAGGGGGGGGGCGGGGGAGGGGGGTCAAAGACAACTAAACTGGATTAGTTGCAATCATTTTTCCAAAAAAAAAAAAGAAAAAGAAAAAGTGGATTATGCGGGTTTTATGTGTTTACCAATGAACTTGCACAGCAGTTGAAATGTCCAGGATTTTTTTTTTTTTTTTTAAATGATGAAGACGTGTTACATCGCTGCATTGTACATATATAAATGTAAATATATACAGGCTTAACATATGAAACAGACGATGGGATTTTTCTTTTTTTTTTTGTGCTTGCTTGCTTTTGGAGACTGGCAGAGGGAGGAGGGGGGGGGGGGGAGGGGGGGTCTTGACCAAAACAAGGATTTGCAAGACAAAAATAAATAAAGTGTGGAGCATATCACCAATCCGGACTCGATAAGAGAAAAGAAACCACGCCCATATTGTACATATTTTATACCGCTTCTGTGTGCTTTCCATGTGCCGTCTGTGCAGGAGGGGGGAGGGGGGGGCCCTGAGGGGGGGGGGGCACCCCTGGTTCGAGGGGTTCGACCCCGCGACGCCTCCCGTTCAGTGACTGTACTCTGAAATGTTTTTCTTCTCATTTTGTTTGCTGAAATATGAAAAAAAAAAAAAAAAAAAAGAAAGAAGCCCCGCATGTTTAAACTTGAGTGCAACGTGTTTTGTACGATAATGTAAGACTTTGCAGAAGTAAGTTCATTAGCATAAACTGTATACAAAAAAAACAACAAAAAGGTGATTCGACGTCCTCGTGTGTTTATGGTAACATGTTTGTTTGAATAAACTCCAGGAAAAGAGATTTATTTCAGTTTCAGAAGAGTTTTTAAACGACGTTTTGATCCGCTGCGTTTTAAAGGATTATCTCCGAAATATGAAGCTTCTTTACGGATTATTGGGACTAGCACGAGTTATCTGGGCTTTGACCACCATATTTATATTCATTTTTCTTTTGCTCATTTTGAAGCTTATTCAAGCATTTTCTTTCACTTTATTGCACATCACTATTTATTTTACTTATTTTCTGTGGAGGGAAATAAATCCAATGGAAGTTCAAACGCTTCCTGCAAACTCCCTCACTTTAATATCTAAATGTCTGGGAATTATTAGGATCATTGTCTGAAGCCTTATTTCATACTATGGGTTATTTTTATTTGGTGAGAATATGATAATCACAGCTCGGTGCAAAAAAAAAAAAAAAAACCTTATTTTATAATGTCCATGTCCAAATCTACATTTATTATTATTTGTAATTGAACATTATTATTAATAATAATAATAATATTGTCATTATTATTATTATTATTATTATTAATTATCATTATTATTATTATTATTAACTCTATAAGAGCACACATTAAAATTGGAGTCACTCAGGATGAGACAACCTCACCTTTATATTTAACATCCATTTTAAGGAATTATATTATATCCATATACTTTAATCAGAGGATGAAAAAATTTGCTTTTATGTGAGTTGAAGCCATTTATTTATGTATTTATTTAGCTGCAAAAATACGAAACTCTCCAACAAACCAAAGAAACCATGCAGCTTCCTTCTTTGGCGACAATCCCAAGTTTGTCCATCAAAATGAATTCAATCAATACCATATCTCGCTTTCTGACACCTGCAGAAATCCCCATATCTATATTACTCCCCGTTACACTGATATTAGCGCGCACGAGGACATGTGTGCTTAACGATAGTGAGGGGGAGGATTAGAGCAACACTTTGAATAAACCATCACGTGTAACGCTTCTAATAACTCATAAAGCTTGAATGATATACTGAGAGTCAACACACTCATTTAAACCGGCGTCTAGACTCATAAGTCATTTTATAAGCCGATATTAATCTATTCAAAGTGAGTTTATGTGCATATGGTGTGATTTGTTTGAGATCTCTTATATTAGTTCATTAAAATGGTCCTATTAAAATATTTTAGTGTCTGTGAGACTAAGAAGTGAGTCTCTTTTTAGTAATTATTCTATTTTAACTCTCAAAAGTGAGTTCACGTCGACTTTAAAGTGTCTTTTGGGGGAAATGTAGCAGTCCTATAATATTTTAAAATAACTTAATAATAAAAACACCAACATAAATTCAGATATCACTGTGTGTCTACTAAAGTAAAATAGTCTATAATAACTTATGACTGACCCTCAAAAGTGAGTTTATGTTGACTTCATGTGGGAACCTTCTTCAGGCCTTTTTCTATTATGTAATATTTAATCTCAATTTATGTGTCCGTGATATTCAAAAGTGAGTTAATGTTAAACCGAAATACCTTTTGGAAAAATGTACTATATAATATTCCTGTAATATGTGTCTGACACCCAAAAGTCAGAATTGTTGTATTTTTTATTTAATATTCCATTAATATACTGAAACCTAATTTACAGAGTCTGTACTAAAAGGTAATGTGGACCTTGGGGCCCTTTTGGAAAATGTCTCCTATATGACTCTAATTTATTATATTGCACCATAACATTTAGCGTTTATCTCCTATAATAAGCCTATAATATTTTTTAAAAGCTAGTTTATTGACCTTGCTGTTCTATAAAAAAAATATTGAATCTCCTATATTGGATATAATATTTTTTTGTAGTGTGCGTCTTTATGGCGTCTTTTTTTTTCTATTATTCCTAAATAATATTCCTATATATTATAATATTCCTACATTATTTTATCTTGATCTAATTATCAAAAGCGAGTTTATGACTCGTCTCCCTCTATAATACATTTTAGTTATTTTACCACCGTGTTTCTGACGTTTAAAAGTTAGTTTTTAAGTTAGAATTTATCTCCAATAATATTTTACCTTCACGTGCAGTGAGTTCATGGACCCACGTGGGTTTCGGTGATTATATATAATATTTTATTATAATTTATACTCTTTCTGAGAGTCTTACTCCAACACAGGTTTACTGAAGCTCTCACCTTTCAGAAGTCAAAAACAGCAACATCAGCAGCGCGCGCGCTCGCGCTTCAACAGATTCTTTCCTGGGGCGCGCCCGCGCGCATGGAGCTCAAGGCACAGAGCGTTTACTCAGGGCGGGCACGCGCACTGGCTGTGATTGCGACTATCCGCTTTGATTTGGAAACGTTTGAATGTGGACAAAACGCACCCGAGGCTCATAATGATTGGCAACAAAAACAAAGGCCGCGTGCTCTCGTAAATGTTACCCATAATACTCGTTTCCGGTTCCAAGTGGGACCGCGCGGCACCGTGAACGCGCCTGGACCAAGAGGGCAAAGTTCAACACGCCGCTTTATTGCAGGTAAATATTTGAACTCGTGTTTCTCTGGTAAGGAAGTCCCGTCTTCTCCTTCATTACCAGAGATAGAAGAAAATAATACACAATAATAATATAATATCTCTCAAGAACACAGACACGTTGATTTAGAGGGAAAAGATGAGAATAAGTCAGACAAGAAATAAATCAACAGCCATTTTAATCACCAAAAATGGCATGTTTTCATGGTTTTATGATATTCCACGAATTAAGGAAATAAATCGGCACATTAATAAAGAATGAAAATACCAATTTAAAGTCACATCAGCATCAAGATGACGGCTGCAGACAAACGGACCTTTTCTGAGTGTCGTATTACTTAAAAATAACTCAACCAGGAAACGTACAAAACTTTGAACACGTAAATATCAACACTGGCTCTTTCCATGAGGCCCCTTCAGAGGGCAGTCGGTGTACTGAGGCGACTGACCCGGGGCCCAAAAGGTCATCTGGTCAACTGAGAATTCGAAGAATTTGCGCCACTGAATACAAACTTTTCATAATTGTTTTTAATGACAGTGAAGCGTTTTGAGTGCTTTTACGCCTCGAGTTGAAAAAAGTTCTACTCTGAACACCAAACATCGTAATGCGGGACTTAAGATTTCAGGTAAGTCGTTTTCATTAATTCAAACTTTACTATTAACTATTAACTAGTGTACAGTTCACGGTTTAGCCCTCATAAATAATATCATAAAAAAAATGCTCCTCTGGTTGTATAGAAGTCAAAGCTTCATGTGTTAAAGCTGCATTCTCTCTCCTGACCACCAGGGGGCGACTCCTCTGGTTGTATAGAAGTCAAAGCTTCATGTGTTAAAGCTGCATTCTCTCTCCTGACCACCAGGGGGCGACTCCTCTGGTTGTATAGAAGTCTATAGAAAATGACTCTACTTCTCTCTTGATTTATTCCCTCAGTAAACATTGTAAACATGAGTTTATGTCTCAATCTCTAGTTTCAAGTCTTCTTCAATACAGCATGATGTTCATTTAGTAAATTATGGTCCATTTAGAGTCAAACAGACCATAAAGAGTGGATGCTTTAGGGGCGGGGCTACAGGGTGATTGACAGGTCGACACCACAGCGTTGTTTTTGATTAATGAAATTACAGTAAACTAACTCAGCTGAAGGTGTTAGGCGTTGGGGTCAAAGGGGGCCCATCAGCATCTCATTGGCCCCGGGCCCCCTTAGGGGTTAATGCGGCCATGGCTGAGGTCATGCTGTCCAGAAACCAAGAGCCTAATAGTATTTGTAGATTTATGGTCTAATGGTTGCAGCTCCAAACCTCCTGATGGAAAATCATAAGAAAGAAAGAAACTTGTATTTGAAGCCATCGTTTGAGAGGCTCCGCCTCCGAGGCTGACATCAGGACAGTCTCTCCCACATCTGGCGTTCCCTGATTAACGAAGCACGCCGTCCTAAAGCTCGGCCTCCCGTCGGCCACGACCTCGATGCCGCTCGGCTCCCGTTCCTCCCTGCAGCCGCTCGTCTGATCCCCAAACCTGCTCCGCAGCTGCTGCGTGCCGTAAACACCCCGAGTCCCCGCGTGGGTCCAAACCCGTGTTTACTCAGAAGCGCTGCCCGGACTCTGTAATACCACCGACACCGACCCTGCAATCAAACAGCAGCGGCAGTGGGGGCCTCTTAGAGGGCCTCTTAGAGGGCCTCTTAGAGGGCCTCTTAGAGGGCCCCGGGGCCGTGGTTACCTCTCTGGGTGTGGAGGCAGCTGCTGCACCCCAACAACACGCACGGACGTTACCTCGGCGCTGACCGCATCCTGCAGCTTAATATTAATATTTGGGTTTTAAGCATTACGGACAGTCTTCTAGGGAGCCATCGCCTCGCCTCACTGGGATAGGGGACGGATTTATGGATGCATATGTGATGCATATGGATGCATATGGATGCATATGGATGCATATGTGATGCATATGGATGCATATGGATGCATATGGATGCATAAGGATGCATATGGATGCATATGGATGCATAAGGATGCATATGGATGGATATGGATGCATAAGGATGCATATGGATGCATATGGATGCATAAGGATGCATAAGGATGCATAAGGATGCATATGGGTGCATATGGGTGCATAAGGATGCATAAGGATGCATATGGATGCATATGGGTGCATATGGATGCATAAGGATGCATATGGATGCATATGGATGCATAAGGATGCATATGGATGCATATGGGTGCATATGGATGCATAAGGATGCATATGGATGCATATGGATGCATAACGATGCATAAGGATGCATATGGGTGCATATGGGTGCATAAGGATGCATATGGATGCATATGGATGCATAAGGATGCATATGGATGCATATGGATGCCTAAGGATGCATAAGGATGCATATGGATGCATATGGGTGCATATGGATGCATAGGATGCATATGGATGCATATGGATGCATAAGGATGCATATGGATGCATATGGATGCATAGGATGCATAAGGATGCATATGGATGCATAAGGATGCATAAGGATGCATAAGGATGCATATGGATGCATATGGATGCATAAGGATGCATATGGATGCATATGGATGCATAAGGATGCATATGGATGCATATGGATGCATAAGGATGCATAAGGATGCATAAGGATGCATATGGATGCATATGGATGCATAAGGATGCATAAGGATGCATAAGGATGCATATGGATGCATATGGATGCATATGGATGCATAAGGATGCATAAGGATGCATAAGGATGCATAAGGATGCATAAGGATGCATATGGATGCATAAGGATGCATAAGGATGCATAAGGATGCATAAGGATGCATATGGATGCATATGGATGCATAAGGATGCATATGGTGCATATGGATGCATAAGGATGCATAAGGATGCATAGGATGCATATGGATGCATAGGATGCATAAGGATGCATAAGGATGCATATGGGTGCATATGGATGCATAAGGATGCATAAGGATGCATAAGGATGCATAAGGATGCATAAGGATGCATATGGATGCATAAGGATGCATATGGATGCATAAGGATGCATATGGATGCATAAGGATGCATAAGGATGCATAAGGATGCATAAGGATGCATAAGGATGCATAAGGATGCATATGGATGCATATGGACTGTGTTTTAAATGTGCAGCTAGTATCTGCAGGTTAAGTTGTGTAAAAGTTAAATAGAAAAAAGCTCCTAAAGTGAACTGTTTTATGCCATTATTTTATAACTATGTTTTGATAACCACAGCGTGTGTAAATTATACCAAAGCAGTTTAGTTGTGGTAAAAGTACGGTTGCATGTATTGCGCAATCGCGGGAGGTCCTTTTGCAACCGGAAGCGTAAGGACGGGAAGGGTTTAGGGACGGCGCCGCGCGGCGGGAGGTTGCGCAACGAGGCGGAAGGAGATCTAACTCTGTTTATTAAGACCTTTTAATTATTTTTTTCAGATCCTGTGTTTAAGGTGTAATTGCTTTCATTCAAAGTAAATACTTTTTTACTTAAACTTCGAAACCTCCACAAGTCGCCTCTGGAGACATCTGTTATTAATATAAAAGCCTAAATATAAAATAGTGTTGTGCAACAGCGTGTGAGTCGTGTGATGATCATTTACAGATTCAAAAGATCCGACTTCATCACAACGTGGCCAAAAGTATGTGGACACGTGTATCCATACATTTGTTTACTTTTGTCTGAGGACCTTTTTATATTCATACTCCGGGCCAGAGAGACAACTGTTCGTACGAGATCGTGCTTTTTTCCTACGGAAGTCCAGCAGCGCGTCATTTTACCGCTTGTTACATTTCAAAATAAACTTCCGTCTTCACAGGAAGGTTCAGCTGAAGGTCGTTGTTTGGGTTTTGACTTCTCGTCTCACGCCTGATGGCCCAAAGTGAAGATGACATCGTTCCCATCTTTCCTTGACCCCCGTGACGTTTTCCACAGAGGTCAAGAAAAAGTGGTTAGGAGGTCACTTTTGGACTCTTCTCATCTAGCCTCGGTGCATCCAATAATCATAGTTATGAAAATTCACATTCCCACCCAAAATATTCTTGAACTTGAACAAGGCTGACATGAGAACCGTGCGAGTTATCAAAATGCCCTTTTGGCCAAATAAACTCCAGACTTTTGTCAACGTTTGAAACTATGAATAATCTTTCTACGTTAAAGTATGGCGAGTCACGGTGGTTCCAAAGATGAGAGATTTTTTTGTCTCTTCACGAAGAAACCCCATTCAAGTGAATGGGGCAATTTCCCGCCATTTTTCGGGGTCAAAGGTCGAGCGAATATCTTAGAAAAGTCGTAGCACACGACTCCCGATGAGGCCGCACGTTCTGATGTATTTTGACGCGTGTGTTGGCGACGCTGCGGGACGAGATAGGGAACGAAGTTTTGTACGGAAGAAGAAGGCCGCCGTGTGGCTGTAAGCGACCAGGCCTCAGAGCCTGGTCGCTTACAGCCACACGGAGTAAAACAAAAGGAAGACGGTCACAGTCATTGCAGACGAGAAGGAGGGGAAACAATCTGGAAAGAGCACGGAACAATGAGCGCACGGAGAATTGTGCTTTTTAATATTATATAAACATGTAATATTACTTCAATAACGACGTTGTTTTAGAGCCCGACCCTCTGGGGTCACATGGTCACGTGTTCCCTCCGTACCGTGAACACGGAGTCACTTCCACATTTACGGCCTCCTGCTGCCACAAATACACACTGCAGCTCAGAAATACACACTCCAGCTCACAAATACACACTCCAGCTCACAAATACACACTCCAGCTTAGAAATACACACTCCAGCTCAGAAATACACACTCCAGCTCAGAACTACACACTCCAGCTTAGAAATACACACTCCAGCTCAGAACTACACACTCCAGCTTAGAAATACACACTCCAGCTCAGAAATACACACTCCAGCTCACAAATACACACTCCAGCTCACAAATACACACTCCAGCTCAGAAATACACACTCCAGCTTAGAAATACACACTCCAGCTCAGAACTACACACTCCAGCTTAGAAATACACACTCCAGCTCACAAATACACACTCCAGCTTAGAACTACACACTCCAGCTCAGAAATACACACTCCAGCTCAGAAATACACACTCCAGCTCAGAAATACACACTCCAGCTCAGAACTACACACTCCAGCTCAGAAATACACACTCCAGCTCAGAAATACACACTCCAGCTCAGAAATACACACTCCAGCTCAGAAATACACACTCCAGCTCAGAAATACACACTCCAGCTCAGAAATACACACTCCAGCTCAGAAATACACACTCCAGCTCAGAACTACACACTCCTCTAAATATGTATTCATCCACCTCCTGAACAAATCCACCATTTATTCCAGTTGGAGCGACGTGGCTAGAATCCACAAAGCTTTCCTAAAAAACAAAGTACATATTTGTGACTTGTTTTTTAAAGATTGGTTTTGGTCTTTTCATGGAGCTTGTTGACAATAAGAGAGAAATAAATAATATTAGGGTGTGAAATATGAAAGTATGAAACATTTGTGATGTTTTTAAGTGTTCCTTAAACAAGCGGTTTCGGTCAAGGACCCGTTAAAGATGGAGAACATAACCTCTGGAATCATTTAATATAGCTTTTTATTCTTTACACGTCTACAGTCTTAGTTATGTAAATGTATTTAAATTAAAAAAAGACAAAAAAGTACAATTTTTAGTTTGGTTGAAGTATGAAACCTTTTTTTTTTTATATATTTTGCATCGTGATAATTTAAAGGAATGAATTTATAAATAAAAATGACACGGACCCCACTTTAAGAATCACTGAAGCTCGGTCAGAGAAGCCATATTTTTAAATAAATATACAAAATCAGCACGTGGACTGACCGAAAAGCATCTCCTCCAATATTTCTTTGGATTTCGTACATGAACAATATCCCCCTAAATCCGATGAGCTGCATATATATATCCATGTTGCGCAAGAGCCCTGAGTTAATTATGTCATCTTTATGAATGTATTTTAATCCGATCGGCCTGAATCCAACCTGATGATTTTAATATTAACCCTAAAGCTGCAGAAGGGACACGCTTTGATTTATGGAGCTGAAGATTTATTGCAAAATACTGGATCACGCAGTCAAAACAGCATTTGGCCGATCGCCGCATGCTGTTGCAACAACATGAATTACTATAATTACACGCGTGTGTTGAGAAAATGATGTAATTACCACAGCGACTCTCAAAGCTGATGCAGGACAGTCATTTAGAGATTAGAGACCGTGCTGAGTCCAACTTCACAGCCAAGTGTGTGTGTGTGTGTGTGTGTGTGTGTGTGTGTGTGTGTGTGTGTGTGTGTGTGTGTGTGTGTGTGTGTGTGAAAGAAGCCTACTGTATGAAAGATCTGGTTCAACATACTTTATGTATTTTAAAGGAAGCCAATTATCTGATTTAACTTTAACTCATCAAAACTCTCGTTGCTCTCTTTAGAAAACACAAGGAATTCTGGGAAATGTAGGAAATCACTACTGCAACCTGGGCATGACAAAATATATATATATATATATATATATATATATATATATATATATATATGTATATATATATATATATGTATATATATATATACATATATCAACATCTCTACATTAGACATTACAGATTGTTGCTTTCTAGTAAAAGACATGTATCATCAATTTTATTTAGATAAACTGAAATCTTTTTCCTACTTCTCATAGATATATTATGTATTATTATATATATTTATTTAACATCTCACTGGACTCCTGCATCTTTGCCACAGACTGTTTTCCTGCCGTCACTCCTCAGACGATCCTTCACATCCCGGAGGAAATGTGTTTCCTCCCTCAGACGCTGACGGCTTGTTCTCTAAATGGAAGACGACAGCGGGAACCAGACGACAACATGTTTCTGTTCACGCACACCAGAGCGGTCGCTAACGGCAACCGAGCGTCTGATCAAACAACAAACGCCTGAGTTGAGTTGTGATCACTGTCAGAGGAGCGTCTGCAGACGGGCCCAGGACAGACGGGCCCAGGGCAGACGGGCCCAGGGCAGACGGGCCCAGGGCAGACGGGCCCACATGCTGAAGGCTGGCCTGTGCACCCCCCTTGCCCCCCCCAGACTTAAGTCAAGATTGACTGTCTATGACCTTGTTATCTTTATTTGGCTGTATCAGATTGCAACTACCGGGTCCCCCCCTCTAACCCTTCCCCCCCTCTAACCCGTCCCCCCCTCTAACCCTTCCCCCCCTCTAACCCGTCCCCCCTCTAACCCTTCCCCCCCCTCTAACCCGTCCCCCCCCCTCTAACCCGTGCCCCCCTCTAACCCGTCCCCCCCCTCTAACCCGTGCCCCCCTCTAACCCGTCCCCCCCTCTAACCCTTCCCCCCCACCAGAGGAGAAATATGGGCCGCCGCTTGGAAAAAGCCCAGAAAGCTTCTCTGCTGCTCTCTGAGGCTTCATGAGGAGATTATGTTTCCATCTCAAGGTCTACACACACACACACACACACACACACACACACACACACACACACACACACACACACACACCCATCCCACTCATCTATTCTCAGCCCTGTCTCTTTTCCACTCTTCTTTTCTTTTACTCCCCTCCACCTCTGCAATTTCAACTGTCCTCCCCTCTTTCCTCCGGCTCTTCCTCATTCCTTGCTTCCTTGCTTCCTTGCTTCCTTCCTTCCCCTCTCAGGCTCCCTCGTCTCCCTCGGCCTCTCCGGGCTGCTGGCGGTGCAGAATTAGTCGCTGAAGCTGAGAACCGGATTAAGGAGCCAGAATCCAGGGGGTTCGCTAATGGGGAGGGCCGACTTCTGGCCATCAGCTGAGCCCAATTATCTGAAGGGGCCACATCTGGCCCGGCTCGGCCCGGCTCGGCCCAGCTCGGCCTTGTAGGGACTGCTGTCTGGTCACTTAAAAGTCTCCCTCCTCCTCCCCCTCCTCCTCCCCCCTCCCCCTCAGGCTTGCAGGGCTGAAACAGTCAGTCAATGAATCCACTAGTTGATTGACAGAAATCAATTAATTATTTAAATTCATGTTTCAAGGAACATTTTCAAGCATTTAAAAAAAAAAATCTTTTTTTTTTTTTTTGGACTTGACAATAAATTGGAAACAGAAATGAGCAGATAGTTTGTTGAGGGAAAATAATTGTTCCTCGCAAACCGTGAAAACAAAAGTGAGCGGTTCAAATACTGCCCGAAGCTTTATGATGTAATCAT
Source organism: Ophiodon elongatus (assembly GCA_016806645.1). Taxonomy (NCBI): domain Eukaryota; kingdom Metazoa; phylum Chordata; class Actinopteri; order Perciformes; family Hexagrammidae; genus Ophiodon; species Ophiodon elongatus. Next base: position 54,496 of record JACSYO010000993.1, on the reverse strand, counting down.
CATGTCATAAAGCTCAGATCTTTATAAGTGCGCCTCAGTGTTTACTGTGTGTGGAGATTAATGTGTCTTCCTCTCTGAATGCGTCACAAACAGGAAGCAGAACGACGGTGGAAGACGCCAAAAACATGCAAATGCAAAAGGCCTCTCTGGAGCCAGTGTTTGATTTGTCCCTTTTGGGCTTCCGTATAGAAACATGGCGGCCAGTTTCTCTGGATGTCGCTATAAACAGCTCATTCTGAGGTGACAAAAACACGTTGATTCTTATTTTCAGATGATTACACACTGAAGAAAACATACGTATTAATATTATATTCTATTTCTGCTAATAGCTACACACTGTACCTTTAAATAGAGAAAGGTTGTTAGCCGTTCCACCAAACACAGAGTTCCCCTCTAAACCACTCAGATGGTTTCACTTTGATTTCTCCTCTTTCCGGCTCCATCAATAACATTACGAGTCCTCTGATGTGTGTGGAGCCTCGGGAGGGGCCCGGACCACCGAACTGTAGCCACAGTAGTTAGAACTAGCTCCACCTCAAGCAGTAAAATAACACTTACATGCAATAAAGTGTGATATATATTCACTTTATCAGTCGCAGAGAGCATTTTCTGCAGAACCAAGTTTACTTTTGATGCTTAAATACATGTAAATATACTTATGTGTCTGATTGTGAATGCAGGACTTTTACTTGTGATGGAGTATTTTTAGATAAAGTATCTGAATGCTTCTTCCACCCAGTGCTGACATGGTTCCTGCACACGTCCCACAAAGATTAAAAAGGCGAAACTGTAAAAGATTTGACCAATTATTTGATCTCATGCAAAGGCAGTCAGTCTAAAACTCACGAGGTTCAAGTTTCCATGTTTTTTTTTTACACTTTTGTATAAATCTGTGAGCTTTAGAGGAGCTGGCAGGGCCATTTTGTGATCTTTGGACAGAGCCATGCTAGCAGTTCCCTCCCGCTTCCAGTCTTTATGCTAAGCTATGCTAACGTCCTGCTCGCCGCAGTTTCATATTTGCCTTACATGATCGAGCTCCTAAAAAATAATGGTTCCATACAACAAAACTGCATTGTGAAGTACTTTAAGGGAAACATATATATAGCTATATAGTTTTGTTGCATTTGTTTTGTTTTGTTATGTTTCAATTTAGAACTTTAACCGCGTGTTTCAAAGTGTGTAAAACTGTAAACCATTCAGACCAGAAGAAGATTAGTTTACTTTACAGGAAGCAGAGTTGACCACACAGATATCTAAATCTGGGAAAGAAGGTGAATAACTTCCCAAAATGTCAAACTATTCCTTTAAGAACAAAACCCTGAATATATGGTGGTTTTTACACCTAAATTTACTCATTATTTAAAAGCAATTAAGCGATTTGGAGCGACCACCAGCATCGCCTCGCGTCCTTCAGACATTAGCTTCCCTTCTGCAGGATAAAGAAAGAAAAATACTTTTTGCTCCAGAGGTTGTCAGCGTGAACATAGTTCTACTGATTTGGTTTTTATTACCCTCTCCCTCTCCTCGCTGATCTCACAGCAGCTCCGTCTGACTCATCCCCGACCGAACCGTAAATCACACAAATCCCCCCCTCCTACCGACTCTGACCCCGTCCTCGCTCCGCGGCCAAGAGGAGAACATGTGGAGGGCTGACGGGGAAGAAGTATCCTCCGGATCGCTGGCGAGCAATTACAAGTCATTTCAGTGTGAAAACAAACAGCGACACACTCGGCGTAATTAAATCTGTCTGGATCGGTTACTCCTGAGATCCTCAATCTGAACCCCGGAGCAAGAGGGATTTCTCCAAAATGTCTCCTTTGACATTTCATTTTATTCCATCGTATCAACTCAGTGCGATATCGTTAATAAGAGAGACGACGGCGTTTCACAAAAATCAAAGTTTTATTTTCTTCTTACAAAATAGGCTGCAAACATAAAAATAGGATATTGAAGAGGGACCCTGGGGTGGTCGATGGATCAACAGGAGATGGCATTTAAATCATATTTTATGAAGAACGCTGCAGAGTTGTGACAAAGAGACACTTTCTTGATTGAAGAGCGAAATATTACATCGAAAGGGCAATTTTGTCGATGAATTTGGCCATTTTGATGTCCCGTTTGGACACGCCCCCACAGTCGTGTGTCGTCAGCGTAATGTGAACCTGTGAGGAAACAAACGCATCGATCACGATCAGGAAGCAGGAACGTAACCGCTCAGAGTCCAGGAGGAGGTCACGGTCACTTCCTGGATTACGTGGGGAAGAGTTCAGGGAGTTGGGCGGATCCAAAACACTGGAAACCGTTTGGACAGGAAGAAACTTTTAGTTTCCGTCGAAATTTAACTGAGAATTTAGTCATGAGTGATATCGACCTTCTCATCTTCTTATTATTATTATATTTTTGTATATATTGTTCTTTTCTTATGTAGAAATGCTGCTGTACTGAAAGAATGTCCCCTTACGGGATTAATAAAGTATTTATCTATCTATCTAAATCTGTGAAAAACCTCCCAAAACCTCAAACTATTCCTTTATGTGCAAAAACTCTGTTTCGATGGTAAGTTTGATGAAAATAATGCAAATCAGTTGGTTTTCACACCTCGACCTGATCATTTGAACGGCGTCAGGCTTGCTGGTTTTCCCATTTCCAGTCTTGATGCTAAGCTAGATAGCTACATTTAATAAAAAAAGAACGTGAATAAGCTATTTCTTCAAGCCTTTATCCACATAAAGCAGGCTGCATTTGGCCCCGCCCACTGAGATCTCGCTCAACCAATGAGGTTTCTCCCTGGAGAGCAGCTCTCACCCAGAAAAAAAAAAAAAAAAAAAAAAAAAAAGCTTGTAAACACACAACTTAATATTGAGCGCCAATAAAACCGAACATGAATGAATATTAATAGAATATTAGCAGCAGCTCAGTGTACACAGCGTCTATTTCTTCGAGGCCGAAAAGCTCCGTCAGATTGGGATTTATGTGCAAGTGCCTGGTGGAAAGTGCTGCGGGGGCCCCGGGGGGGGGGGGGCCCGGGGGGCCCCGCAGAGCTGCAGCCCCGTTCTGCAGCCACTTTAATAAAGAGCGGATTAGGAGCCGCATTCCTGTCAGAGCGTCCCGGGTCCGCCACGCTGTAACTCAGCGGCTACAGCCTAATGCCCGGGGAGTTTCAGGGACTGGGTTCGTCGTATTAAACCGCTACTTTATTTCTCGGGGGTCGGGGGAGAGCGAGGGTTCGCCGCCGAGGGGGAGGTCGAGATACATTCGCGGAGCTTTTCACAAGAAAAACGATGGGATTAGCGCGCGAAGCTACCGCGCCGTCTCCTCGCCCTGACGAACGGAGTGTGTTTCGGGATTTGAGCGAAGGACCGTTTTGACATGGAAAACAGAATCTGACTTCATCCCGGGGGTCGACAGATCTCGGCGTGCCTGTAATTTGTCATAAGCCGAGCGTAGCGCTGCGAATATGGCAGCGACTCCAAAACACGCGGCCGCGATAAGACCGCTGGGTTCCACCAGACGAGGTTTTCCTGTAACGGATACTAAACACATGCAGACTCCTCCGTCTCCTCCATCTCCTCGTCTCCTCGTCTCCTCCGTCTCCTCGTCTCCTCCATCTCCTCGTCTCCTCGTCTCCTCCGTCAACGTTACAAATTGTGATTTGACCCGTTGATGTGGAGAAAGTTATTACCTTGTTATAGACGTTGAACCACTCCGGGTGATGGTTCATCTTCTCCGCCTGCAGAGCCACTCGAGACATGAAGCCGAACGCCTGTCAGTCAAAAGATACTCAGGAATTTAGAAATATATACTACACAATACTTAATACAAATAATTGGCAATACACACAATAACTGTTGAGAATATGTTAAATAAATGGGATTTTTAAATAAATGTCACAAAAACTACACTTTACTATACGTATCAATACAAAAACTTAGCAGGATACAACATTTTGCAATAATAATAATAATACAATATTTTTTTTACTGTGCATATAAACATGTATAAATATATGTGTATTGCTGTGAGGTGGACAACAGAGTACAAGTAGTGCAAAAATAAATGTTACAATAAATTAGTGCAGATATGGGTGTGATCATTTAAAGAGGATGAAAGATGAGAATGTTTGTAGGGGGAGTGAGTACTAGTACTAATACTAATACTAATACTTCCTGCTCTATTGTGAGTATTAATACTTCCTGCTCTACTGTGAGTATTAATACTTCCTGCTCTATTGTGAGTACTAATACTTCCTGCTCTACTGTGAGTACTAATACTTCCTGCTCTATTGTGAGTACTAGTACTAATACTAATACTTCCTGCTCTATTGTGAGTATTAATACTTCCTGCTCTACTGTGAGTATTAATACTTCCTGCTCTATTGTGAGTACTAATACTTCCTGCTCTACTGTGAGTACTAATACTTCCTGCTCTACTGTGAGTACTAATACTATACTAATACTCCCCAAAAAACCCCCAAAAAACCCCCAAACAAATGTGAGTACTAATACTTCCTGCTCTACTGTGAGTACTAATACTTCCTGCTCTATTGTGAGTACTAATACTTCCTGCTCTACTGTGAGTACTAATACTTCCTGCTCTACTGTGAGTACTAATACTTCCTGCTCTATTGTGAGTACTAATACTTCCTGCTCTACTGTGAGTACTAATACTTCCTGCTCTATTGTGAGTATTAATACTTCCTGCTCTACTGTGAGTACTAATAAAAAAATTAAAAAATGGCAGAAAATGGTGCGTTTCCCCAGAAGGCTCACGGTGGCGTCTCCAAGAGAAATTAAATGTGTAAATCACAGAACACTAAATAATCCAGATGATATTCAGATAATATTCAGATTTGAGAAGCTGTAACCGAATAATTTTGGCATTTGTTTCCGACTCAACTCGACTAATTGTTGCCGCTGTAAAAATAAACGATCAAAGCACGTAGCACGTAGCATGTAGCACGTAGCATGTAGCACGTAGCATGTAGCAACGTGATGCAGCGAGAGGAGCAATGCTGCCCTCTGAGGCGCAGAGCGGCACAAGGAAACCTGAAGGAAGGAAGGCGCACACACACACACACACACACACACACACACACACAGAAATAACAGCTATTTTTTCTACTTATAACTAAGCCAAAGTATGTATTAATTATTATTATTATTATTATTATTCCTTGATGTGTCTCATTGCTACTTACTGCTGCAACACCATGCTGATTGATCTAATGTTGTGTAATCTAGTCTACTACGTGCAATAAATAAGCATTTGCAAATCAAATGATAATTTTATGTACACATAGTTTAATGTCATTTTCTGTATTAATACTAACATTTTCAAATTAATAAAACCAAAAGAAAGAAAATGTGGACGGGTGTACATTTTACTTAGTTTCTCAGTACACGCTCGAATAATTTATGGTCTGACTATCAAAGCTAAATAAATACACACATAAATATAACACACACATAAATATAACACACACACACACACACACACACACATTTCATATTTCAAGTTCGGCATGTGGCTCTCTCCAATCACAGGCCATCCAGGGAGTGATTATGGTTATTCTAATTATCTACAAAGAGGAGAGTGAAATCCCTCGTCATGGCGACTGTGAAGAGAGGAGGAGGAGGAGGAGGAAGAGGAAGAGGAAGAGGAGGAGGAGGAGGAGGAGGAGAAAGCAAGAAAAAAAAAATCAGGTAGACCTATTTCAGAGCAATTTCCCACTGCAATCTCAATTAAGCCCCTAAATACTTCCTCCCCTCCTAATTAAATCAACTGAAACTTCATTGTTTACGTCGGCGGGCCGTCCACCACCTGACATGACGGAACACAATTACTCTCGCCGAAACAAAATTAGTGCGTTGTAACCAATTTCTGAGACGTCCTGTTCGGTGCCCGAGCAGCGCGGCGTGGGTAACACGATCGGCCGCTTCATCAAATTGGTTATCAAGGAAAACCGTCTCCTGATCAATTTAAGTAATTGGCATATTCCTGCAACTTGACCCCACTGGCACCAATTTAGAGAGCGAGGCGGTCTGCCTTCTCTCAGAGCTCTAATGGGGAGGGCTAAGCAGCCTGTCAGGTCAGGTGTTGCTCTCTCTCTCTCTCTCTCTCTCTCTCTCTCTCTCTCTCTCTCTCTCTCTCTCTCTCTCTCTCTCTCTCTCTCTCTCTCTCTCTCTCTCTCTCTCTCTCTCTCTCTCTCTCTCTCTCTCTCTCTCTGAGTGACAGGTAAAAGGATTCTGTGTGAACACTTAAAGCTTCCTGCACATTGTCCCATTTCAAAACACCACGTGCCTTTTAAAAAAAAAAAAAGCCTCGACTGTTACGAAACACAACCGCATCGCCCCGGCAGTTCAACACACTCACGACTGGTCGTTTTGTTTTGTTTTTTTAAAAGTTTAAATCAATAATTTTCTGTCTTTTTATTTTTTGCACCAGATATGGGACTGTTTAATAAGATCTATGGTCTGTTTGACTCTAAATGGACCATAATTTACTAAATGAACATCATGCTGTATTGAAGAAGACTTGAAACTAGAGATTGAGACATAAACTCATGTTTACAATGTTTACTGAGGGAATAAATCAAGAGAGAAGTAGAGTCATTTTCTATAGACTTCTATACAACCAGAGGAGTCGCCCCCTGGTGGTCAGGAGAGAGAATGCAGCTTTAACACATGAAGCTTTGACTTCTATACAACCAGAGGAGTCGCCCCCTGGTGGTCAGGAGAGAGAATGCAGCTTTAACACATGAAGCTTTGACTTCTATACAACCAGAGGAGTCGCCCCCTGGTGGTCAGGAGAGAGAATGCAGCTTTAACTGTTAACTGATAACTGTTTTCAGGCTCTTGGCCTTAATTAACCAGCATGTGTGAATATTGGGTGTACTTCCTTATTTAATACAAGGAGGATCCCTCTAAACGCTACGTATCTGCCACTTTAAAGCAACATTATCACAATAACACAGCATCTGCAGTCACATCTGTGTGGTACGTTTCCACATATTTCCAAAACTTGGCAGAAGAGGGAACTTGTCTGGACGAATAATTCCCTTCAATTCAGTTTTAATTCAAGAAGTGTATTTTCCTTCCAAAGCCAGCTCATGGCATGAAGACGTTTGCCAATGATTAAGAACAAATGCTGTATTATAAAGTGTGTTTTTTATTTGCATTTTGAAATCCATTGGATTGACAGTGAAGCTTAAGCTCGTCATCCAAACTTCAAAGTGATGCTTTTATCAAGCCGAGTGTCACGCTTCCCCAAACGTTACACAGAAAAGTAATTGGGAGGGAAGCGGAATGTGAAACAGAAGACGAGGAGTTCAGCGTGAGGAACGAGGAGAGAAGGCAGCGATCTCCGCCTGCAAATGAATCCGAGCTGAATACCCAAATAACCCGAAATCGCCCTGCACCACAGGAGGGGGTCCCTCGGGGGCCCTCGGGGTCCCTCAGGGGCCGTCGGGGTCCCTCGAGGGCCGTCGGGGTCCCTCGGGGGCCGTGAGGAGACAACAGGCCCGAGTGGCGTTCCGTCACCCGGAGGTCACGACGCCCTCCACACGCTGCTGAGGCCTCATGTCACCAGAGGTCAAGGACTCGCCCTCTCAAAGTGCTTTGTTTATCCCATTTCTATTGTGCGGGCCACACTTCTATCCAGCCAGCCAGCCAGCCAGCCAGCCAGCCAGCCAGCCAGCCAACTGGCCCGACAAGCTGCAGCTGTCAGGAGTCCGATAATTTGACATGACATTACGCAGGCCCCCCCTCTCAAATAATCAGAAACACCCGCCGCCCCCCCCCCCACGCGCCCCCCCCCCACGCGCCCGCTCCTCAGAGCAGCCCATTTGGTGCTATTACGCCATGATTGTCCTACAACGCTGGATGAGACAACCTGACGTCGGCGCGGTGTTCTCCCTCGCGCTGGGCCGCGGGCCTGAACACAGGACTCGGTTTCAAACACATGTCTGTTATTTACAGATCGGTTTTCCACCGCCGCCGCGCGGTCCAGAGGCTTAGAGCCGCGCTGCGTCCTGCCAGGACTAAGTGCATGCAGACTGAGCCTGCTGACACACACACACACACACACACACACACACACACACACACACACACACACAAAACTCCTCCGCGTGCACGCGAGTGTGCACGTGGACGCACACGCAGACGCGCCGCTCTCCTCCATTACACACCGCCATGACTACCCGATGATTACCCCGCGAGCCCCATCATCGCCCGCGTCAGCCCCCTGGAAACCCTCCGCTCCTCCGCAGTGAAAGGCAAGAACGCTGCGAACTGCACGGTGGTGGTGGTGGTCATCATCATCATCATCATCATCATCATCATCATCATGATGATGACGACCACACCTCTTATGGCTCATTTCTCTCCTTCACGGGCTTCCAGCTGGCCGGACTGGCCCCGCTGAGTTTGACATGTAACCGAAAAGCTAAATATTGAATTATATATGGAAGCCAAAAGCTGCCGATGAGAGCTTTCTCCTCGGTCTCAAAGTGGGATTCTTGACACCTCTGTGATAGTAAAGGAATAAAAACAGGACATTGGAGGACGATGAGAATAATTGTTAGTGGCAGCCCTCCAGTGATTTGATACCAACTGTAATTTCTCAGAAAATCTGATTATTTTGCATTTAATTAATTAATTAATTAATTAATTAATCTTATTTAAATGACACAATACTGCGATATGAAATGGCCTAAATCGGGATGGAACAATTTAAAACCATTTACCTCAGCCCTAATTCCAAACGTGATATTAAATTTAAAACTATATAAAAAAAACAGAGAAAAGCCGTAAATCCTCATGTTTGACTTTTGTTATTTAAATTTTCCTTAAATTTTTTTTTAAAAAATACCCTGAAGGTGATGCACGCTGCGAACGCTCATTAAGTGACCATCATTCCCGCGTAACCAACGCCACGGTCAGCTCCTATTCACGTAACGGGTGTCACGTCCTGTAATTAGGGCCGACTCATGCAAACCCCCCGTTAGCTGCAGGGTCACCAGCGAGGAGCTTAGAGAGACATCGGGCTCGTCAGGGCCATCGTACCGCGCCGCCTCCCTGCGGCCATTTTCTCTTTTTTTTTTTTTTCCCTCTTCATGAATGCGCGACGCCTCCGGTTCCCAGGGAAAGTTCCATTTCGGAGACGGACGTGGGAACCGAACTCCGCCGGGCTGCGAGTGAAGGATACGGTGCGAGCGCTCGTGGAGGGAGATTATGTTTGTGTGCACGTGGGTGTAAATACTAGGGTTTATATACGGAGTTTTAAAGGCTTTTTTTAAAAACCATTTAAACATTTACATTCCAGAAAATTACCAGTTTGTGTTTTTTTTACCCCGAGAATCGGATTTTTTTCAGGGTGGTCAAGTTTATTTATGACACTAAAACTCTTTGATGGTTAGCATCTCTTCAAAAGCTATTTGACTCTGGGAACATACTAAAACTTTAATTGAACACTTAATTGAGTTAGGGTTAATACTGACAAATCAATCCATTAGTTTTTCAATTATTAACCCCATCTGTATTCAAAAGTATTCATTTTATTATAATACAGCACAAAGAATGCCATGATAATGTAAAGAATGTTAAGCATTTTGACTTGTTAATTAACCTTATTCTACATATTTGTAAATCGACAATCAACAAAAACAGGAATAGATTATTTAATTGTGAAAGAAAGATACAATTGCATTGTCAATTTTGTAAATTATATGTCAGAGGAGAATTTATATTTATATTTATTTATATATATATATATATATATATATATATATATATATATAGATAGTAGGGAGCACAAGGAAGCGATGAAGGAATTTCTGCACACACAATTACAGTTTTATAGTTTATAATATTTCTTTATTCATTCATTGATACCATTGGTGGCAACGTCGTCGAGAAGTTTACAGTCGTTTCAGAGGAGCTGGTTGAATATTTTATCACCCATCTCCTACTGGATTATTATTATTATTCAAATGGGGCAACCAAAGTCTTCGACCGGCAACCAAAGTCTTCGACTGGCAACCAAAGTCTTCAAATAACAACCAAAGTCTTCGACCGGCAACCAAAGTCTTTGACTGGCAACCAAAGTCTTTGCCTGGCAACCAAAGTCTTTGCCTGGCAACCAAAGTCTTCGACCGGCAACCAAAGTCTTCAACCGGCAACCAAAGTCTTCGACCGGCAACCAAAGTCTTCGACTGGCAACCAAAGTCTTCGACTGGCAACCAAAGTCTTCAAATAACAACCAAAGTCTTCGACAGACAACCAAAGTCTTCGACAGACAACCAAAGTCTTCAACCGGCAACCAAAGTCTTCGACAGACAACCAAAGTCTTCGACCGGCAACCAAAGTCTTCGACCAGCAACCAAAGTCTTCGACCAGCAACCAAAGTCTTCGACAGACAACCAAAGTCTTCAACCGGCAACCAAAGTCTTCGACTGGCAACCAAAGTGTTCGACATACAACCAAAGTCTTCAAATAACAACCAAAGTCTTCAACCGGCAACCAAAGTCTTCGACCGGCAACCAAAGTCTTCAAATAACAACCAAAGTCTTCGCGAGAAAGAGAGAAAGAAGGTCTCTCTCAGAAGCTCCCAGAGACCAAAAACCAGCTGTTGACGAGGCGAGCTAAACTCGGCCGGCGCGAGAAAGCTTGGCAAGCTGAAGACAAAACTCTGGAGGAGAAGTTCACGAAGGAACTGGCCTTGAAGGAGCAGCGCTGGGAGACCAAAGCAAAAAGCTTGGCAGGCAAACCGCAAAGCTCTGGATGGGAAGCTCAAGAAGGAGCTGGCCAAGAACCAACCGTGGGAGACCAAATTACAACAGGTGGAAGACGAGGAGAAGGACCTGGTCGGGAAACAACGGAAGTCAAACGGAAGGAAAAGAAAGAGAAGAAGAAGAAAGATGGAGATGAAAAAGAAAGCAAAGCAGAAGAAGGAGAAGAAGAAGATTTTTTTTAAGCCAGATGCACAACAAGAACAAGAGTGTGCCGACAGCCAGGTGGAGAAGGGTTGGACAACAGGTTGGACAACAGGTTGGACAACAGGTTGGACAACAGGTTGTTCCACCTCCACCTGTGTGGAGTTTGTATATTCTCCCGGTGCTCGTGTTTCCTCCCACGATACAAAAGCCCAAAAATACGCACTTCAAGCTAATTGGAAACTACTTCAATCAAAATCATATTTATGTGAGGGTTCTCCAACAATCCAAAAGATATGCACTTTGTGTTAATTGGACACAAAATAAATAAATAAATAAATAAATATCATTTAAAAATCAAATAAACAGTCAAATGAAGTTCAATGTGTCTGCCTCTCTGAATAAATACATACAGAACACATTGTTGGACATTATGGCTAGAAAGTAGAAGTACTGGTGTGTGTTTAAGTTTAAACGGGCGAAGGCAAGGATCACCCTCGACAGGTCGCTAGAACCCGGAGAACCCGGAGAGAACCCACGGCGACACGGGGAACATGCTAACTCGTGCTAGCCACCCCGCCCCGCTGTACAGCCCAAATAACGTCACCTCCCCAGAGGAAACACACTGAACGTTCAGACTTACACATAACCTCAGTCTCTTTACACAAAGCAAGCTCAGTAGTCCGACTTCACTTTTCTGACCTTTATGTGTCAAGTTTTGAGACATTTTATTAATAAAATGTACAGAATTGACAAGATTATGAAAGTAAACCAGTCGACTCTGTAGGTCACTGATTTAAAAGCTGTGTTTTTTTAAATCAGCTGTACTTCTAAGATGTGTTTCTCTTACTAACTGAAGGGCGAGGGGCGAGTGGGGGAGGGGGTGGAGGAGGGTGGAGGAGGGGGGGGGGGGTGGCTCTGAGAGTTTGGCTCGCCCAGGGGCTCAGCTTCAGTCGAAGGACAACTTACTCAACACGAGCAGAGCGAGGCCCGTAACGAGAGGCCGAGGCTCCGAGGAGATTTGGTGGAGAGGGAGCCCCCCCCCGAATATAAAGATATAAAGAGGGGGATCAGCCCTCCTCGGTCTCAAAATGGGATTCTTGACACCTCTGTGATAGTAAAGGAATAAAAACAGGACATTGGAGGACGATGAGAATAATTGTTAGTGGCAGCCCTCCAGTGATTTGATACCAACTCTGATTTCTCAGAAAATTTGCTTATTTTGCACTTAAGTTCTTATTTAAATGACAAAATACTGAGATATGAAATGGCCTATATCGGGATGGAACAATTTTAAACCATTTACCTCTAATGCCCTAATTCCAAACGTGATATTAAATTTAATATATAAATAATATATAATATTATTATATAAATTATTATTATTATATAAATAATATATATTATTATATAAATTATTATTACATAAATAATATATAATATTATTATATAAATTATTATTATTATATAAATAATATATAATATTATTATATTAATTATTATTATGATATAGATAATATATAATATTAATTATTATTATATAAATAATATATTTATATAAAAACAGAGAAAAGCTGTAAATCCTCATGTTTGACTTTTGTTATTTAAATTTTCTTTCAAAATTGTCATCCATCCATTTTCTTGATGAACGCGCCAATCGTTTCAGCACTTACTCTAAAACTCACCTATGAATGTGGAGATAACTAAATGACCTCAGCAGCTTGTTCCCTTTGCACTCCAGATAATAACCAGCCATATTTCCACCCAAAAATGCAGCTTTTGATGGATCTGAGCATTTTGTGGGTAAAGACCGAATGCCATCGTTGTCAACTTCGGCTAACGCAACCCAACGGTTGAGCATGCACAGCTCACCTCTCCCACACAAACGCCATCTTATGGAGGCCAACCCATTTCTTTTTTTCACTAGCGTCGCATGACTGTTTCCACTCCATCCACCGAAATGTAAAGCAGATGGTCATCTGTAAACAAACACAACACACAGCTCGATGCGTAAACAATATCAGTGACTGCAACTTTAAAAAAAAAAAAAATCACAAAAAAAAAAAAAGAAATCAAAAAAATGAAAAGTTACAGTATTAAAAAGACACACACAGATGTTTCCACATGTGATTGGAGGGATTCTCACAGAGCAAAGCGACTCCAGACGGAGGATTTCGCCTCTCAAACCTCGTTAAACATCACGGGACTTGATGAGGAAAATAAAATAACTCACGTTTACGTCTCAGGACTACCGCCCGCTATCGACGCAGAGTTTACCCACATGCTGCAGATGAATTACCGAGCTGCAGCAGCAGCATTTCCACTTGCTGTAATCAAAGAAAAGGAAAGCAAAAAGAAAGCAAATCCAGCTGTCATGTTCCTTCCGAGTTCATCTGCAGCCACGAGGGGCTCCGTGTGGATTTATGAACCTTTACCGCCGCCTAGAGACCTCCAGAGGAAGTGTTCCAGCTCACACAGAGGGGATTTGTTATTCTCATTATAAACTCTCGGGGATCTGATTTCCTCAAGCCCATCACTCGCAGATAAGTGGTGAATGGAAATCAGCCAGCGTGTCGCTCCTCATCTTCATTCTCCCCTCTGGTGAAAGCCCTTTAAGAACAGCCATGAAAGAAGAAGAAGAAGAAGAAGAAGAAGAAGAAGAAGAAGAAGAAGAAGAAGAGAGAGTTTGTGAAAAGGCATCGGATAAAAACTTGAGGGGTGGCTGGAGAGAGAATTAAAAGAAAAAAGGAGGGAAAAAGAAAGACAGACGGAGAGCGTTGCCAACATGTAAAATTGGAACAACATGAGCTCATTCCCCAATAACACGGGGCGCAGGGTGGGAACGAGAGACAGACCAAGACGGAGATGGGGAAAGGAGGGTGGCAACGAGCACCAAAAAAAAAAAAAAAAAAAACTGAAAGCAACGCACATCTACCAGAAGGAATGATGGGGTTGTTAGTGGTTTGTGAACCAGATGAGACATTTTAACCAATTTGATTGTTTGTGAAAGAAATCATTCTGATCGAAGCCCCCAATTGCTGCCAACTGGCCGCCTGGCGCGTCTCAGGGTAATGCAGCCTGACGTGTCGGGGTAAGAGGAGAGGCTTTCGAGCCAGGAGGAGCAGATGGGGGAGGTCAGCGCTCGCCCCCCGACTTCAAACGCGGGGAAGTGTAAAAACAGACTATTCCAGGGGCTAAAACAACTAACGGCGGGATTAGAGGAAGTCCGCTAAGTGGCCTTGAGATGTTGCAGTTTGCTTCGCCCACGATACGGGGAACGAGGCCTCCCGGTTCTCTGCCAAAAAACACGCATACATGACTTTTGGTGTCTCTTTTACACCCAGAAGTAGAAGATCTACCACATGGGTCACAATGAGTGGGACATTGTTGAGACAGTCGCTGGAAATTGCAAGTAATACATTTCTGTGGCGAGTTTCCTGTGACCGTGACGAACCAGGGAGACAGGGAAGTTAAATTAAAACACTTGGAGTTGTTTGCGGTGCTACTTGAGGCAGGATTATTACACAGGAGAGGTGGACCCCGAAGAACGTACTCGGGAAAAT
>JACSYO010000993.1:12500-32500 GCA_016806645.1 Ophiodon elongatus | reverse complement strand
CAAAAGCACAAAGATTGCATTGTTTGCAATTTTGCTCACCTGCTGTGCTGCGAGGCATCCAGCGCCAGGAAGTGCATGCTGGGAAAGACTCGGGGCAGGGCGTTGAAGTGAGGCGCCAGGCTGGCTGAGAACTGGCACCAGGTGGTGAAGAACAGCACGACGGAGCACTCGGTGCCGTTAGCGTTCAGGTACTCCATCAGGTCCTGAGAGGAGAGGCACGAGGACGCGGACTCTCAGAAGGCATTTCATTTCATTTCATTTCATTTCATTTCATTCGGAGTAAAAATAAAACTCAAACAGCAGATCAAACGTTAGATTGGATGAACCCATAAGTCCGGTTGGAAGTTAAACTGTCCTTCATCAGCTGAACGCCTCCCGTCTTTGCTTTGTAATAATTCAGCCAAATTAATTAGATTTTCAGGGTTCACAAAAACAACAAGTGACGGCCAACTTCACCGTGTCGCGCTCTAAGTCGTCCCCAAATGAAGGTTCAGGGAGTGCATTGAGGCGTCGGGCCCCCCGGGGGGCAGCGTGCGTACCTGCGAGGCGTTCAGGACCTGCACGGCGAAAGAGTCGATCCCCGTGACGTTCCTCCTGTCGCAGTTGACCTTGTACGTCTTGGCGGCCTCCGTGGCGTTCTGCTCCTCCTCGGTTGGCGGGACGTCGGCGTGCACCATATCGAGAGTGATCTGGAGGGGGGAGAATGGGGGAGGAGGGGGAGGGGGGGGGGTATTTGTTTGGTTTGTTTCAGAGGCCTTTGGCGAAAGTCAACGAAACCAAAAACACTCGATTTACTATCGCGTGAGAGAAAAGGAAAGCAGCCGATCCTTAAATTACGAATGGATTATTAATATAAAAAGAGCAGATACATTTTCTGTTGCTCAACTAACCGGTTGCCTCATCGTTTCAGCTCCAATCGAAGTTGCTCTGCATGATTTTAGCTTCATACTTTCTATGTTTTGGGGTTTTTTTTTTTTTTTTTGTTTTAGGGGGGGCGAAGGCAGGATTAACAGATTTAATGATTTCATTAATTATCAGATGTCAACGAAGCAAACACATGTGGAAGACGGTGCCGCGGCTGTAGTTGCTCGTCGTGAGTTACCTGCTGCGACGGTTCGTCGCCCGCGTCCTCCATCGACGTTCCTTCGGGCCCCGGAGCCGGGGAACCGCACTGGGCTCCGTTCTCATCGCAAGGCGGGGAGAAGCCCGACTGGAAGTCTTTCACATTTTTGGGGAACAGGGACTCGATGTCGGACGGGTCGATGGGGGCTTCGGTTCCCAGCACAGCGTCCGCGATCTCCGCCGTCTTGAACTGCCTCTGCGGCGGAGACTCCAGGTCGTCTAACTCCACAAATTTGGGGCTGTTTTCCACGTCGGACTCCGACGCCATGAGCTCCAGTGACTCGGCATTCTCTGAAGGAAATGAAAAAATAACAGCTCCAAGTCAGTACACAAGACATTTCTCTCACGGCTATGCCGCTTGTTTACAGGCTCCTCTTTTATTTGCCATAAGAGTCGAAAGGAAGATGCACTGCAAAGGTTTCCAGACTCTAAATCACAACAACAAATGAAATGTCAATTCAGTCGGGCGAGAGGAGGTCAACCAGTCACATGAGCATTCAGCAGCCAGTTAATAAGGTACACCTATACAACCTTATATATTATTATTCTACTCTATTTGTTGTATATAGTGTGCATTTTTCTTATTTTCTTCTGTTGAATTATCCCTCGCTAGGTCCTGCACAATAAAGTCAAATCATACTATTTCCTAAAGAGAGCATCACTAACTTTACATCTCATGCTGAAATCCATAATATTGTGTTTATAAACGTCTCTATTAATTTAGGATATTATCCACTAGTTTGATGTCTGACATCTCGAACACATCACTGAGACAACTAACTATCTTCCGGCATATAAATACAAGCAGCAGCATGACAGCCAGTCAGCTGTTGGTCGGTCACTCCGCAGTGTTTTCACTCATTCTCTCTTACCTTGTGCAGTCACCGCCGAGTACCTCAACACGTCAGAGAGATACAACATGAATATCAAAACACACCGGAAGTGAAGTTTATCTAAGATACCCGTCATATTTATGTATTTATTGCAAACGTGAGCGGCTATCACGGCATGCTGAGGCGTGAGAGGACGTTTTCAGTCTCGTAGGAAATAATATTTGTTTCGAGCGGCGGCGACGGAAGGAGATAAGCGTCGCACCTCCGCGTTCTGCTTCCGGTCACAGAGACGGCTTCCGGGGCGACGTGAATGACGTCATACCTTCGGATTTACGTCTAAATACACGCCTGTTTCTCTGTAATACAACTAACGTGAGAGAGAGAAAGAAAACGCTAAAGATATGACAGAAGGAAAATCTAAATTTAACCAGTTAAAAATACTAATATAAATACAAAAAAATACTAATAAAAATACTAATAAAATACTAATAAAAATACTAAAAATACTAATAAAAATACTAAACATACTAATAATACTGATAATTATTTTTTTGCAAGATAAATTGGTAAAATAGTAGATAACAAAAGTTGTAAAGAACACCAGGCTCTCTGTTATCTCATGTGATTAATTGATAACTAATTAAATGATTCGCACAGCATAGTTTCAAATGACCTATATTAATTTTCAGGCTGAAATGGAACTTATTTGTGTAATTTACTTATATATATAAGAATATTTATTTATTTATATAGGCTATTTGGTGTTGTTGGTATCCCCTAACTCAATGGTTCCCATCCTGGGGTCCCAAATCTTCATGAAGGGTCGCGAGGCCTTCTTGATTTTAAAGGCAGTCACACAACGTTTCAAAATATATATATATGTATTGATATACATTTGGCCTGTATCTCAGCATTTCATTAATTTCTGTGGATTATGTAAGGAACATTCATTAACTTATAATAACCCTAATAGGCTAGTAGTAATAGTAGTATATTCCTACAGGATGGGAACACTGGTTGCATTGTAAAGTTAGACACACTGCAACTCTCAAACCGCTCCTCTTCTTGGGAATGAAACGCAAAAAAAACATATTTCAGTCGTCTCACACACACACACACACACATATATACATATATACATATATATATATATATATATATATATATAAATGAAATTTGACCTCTGCATTTAACCTATCCAATAAAAATTTGGGAGCAACAACCCGCTTCTCCTATTGAGTCTATTTGGTTCCAATAATAACCTCCCCTTTCATAAAAAACATGTGATTAAATTTGTGAATAAACATTGAGGAAATGAAAACTTTTACATCTATACTTTGCACAAAAATCAAACGCTCTGTATTTTTTTTTTTTATTAATATTTGGAAAACAAATCAAATATGATTCTAATGTTATATTTAGTTTAATATTGCATGTTTGCAAAACGTCTAATTAAAAATCTGTTTTTGTCCAACTTAAAACTGAAATGTGCTATTAGAGAAATGGGCTTTATATTTGTATAAAACAAATATATATATATATAGTATTTTTTTTTTATATATGTATAAAATATACATATATATTATATATATATATATAATATATGTATATTATATATATATATATATATATTTTATACATATATAAAAATATGTAAACATTTTTATTTCTCTCTCTCTATATATATATATTTCTATATATATATATAATATATATGTATATTATATACATATTTTTATATTTATAATATATTTCTATATATATAGATCAGTTAAATTGAGAAAGAAAAGAGAAAAAAACCTTCAACTTTCTTTTCTTTATATCATTTACGTATCCATTATAGACCAACATATATATATATATATATATATATATATATATATATATATATATATAAATATATATATATATAAATATATATATATATATAAATATATATATATAAAATTGATGAAAGAGGGCAAATAAATGTCAGAATCAGAATCAGAACTGTTTATTGCCAAGTACGTCACACATATAAGGAATTTGACTTAGTGAAAGGTGCATAACAATAAACAATAAACAAAAAACACATGAGGTATCATTTAAAAATAAAAATAACAGTAAGTTAAAACAAGTGTGTTTATATAAAATGTAATATAAAGTTTTAAAAAAGTGGTTTTAAAAAGTAGTTCATTTTAGTTCATAGCATATCTAAATGAACATAATGAACACCATTTGTATAATTTAATGTTTACTTATTAGTATTCTACATAGCATTAGTGGAAGTAGTAGCAATAGTAGTAATGTCATATTCCATTGGGAACACTGGTTCTCAGAGCATGTAGTCCATTTTAATTCTGTAGTTATCTGAATGGCCGACTGACGACAAAAGAAACATTGCAACTCTCAAACCGCTTCTCTTCCTGGAATTAAGCACAATTTCACGAACCCCCACACAGACTCTATTTCCTGCTCAAAGTCTACTCAGCTCAGATACGTGTCGTTCCCTCCCCTTTCACAGATCTGACAGTTCAGAGATGGGTGTAAACACCATGCATCCTGTCGGAGCACAAGAGGCCCATGCGCTGTTGATCAGAGCACACACATTGAGGAAACGAGCACTGCTTTTATCTGGAAACGCAGAGCGAAACTTACGGACACATCGCTGTCGTCGAGAGGAGAAATGGCACGGCAAGGGATTCAGCGGGATCGGAAAAAACTGAGCTGTTCGTTCTGTCGGGAACTTCTGAAGGATCCGGTGACCGTCCCCTGTGGTCACAGCTACTGCATGAGCTGTATTAAAGACTGCTGGGATGAGGAGTACGACAAGAAGGAAACACACAGCTGCCCTCAGTGCAAGCAGAGCTTCACACCGAGGCCTGTCCTGGGGAAAAACACCTTGCTGGCAGATTTAGTGGAGGACCTGAAGGAAGTGGAACTTCGAGCTGCTTCGTATGGTCGTTCCTATGCGAGACCCCGAGACGTGGCCTGTGATTTCTGCTCTGGGGTCAAAATGAAAGCCTTTAAGTCCTGCCTGGTGTGCATGGCCTCTTACTGCGAGCAACACCTCCAGCCTCACTACAACGTCGCGCCGTTGAAGAACCACCAGCTGATCGAAGCCACTTCAAAGCTCCAGGAGAGCGTCTGCTCTCGCCACAACGAGGTGATGAAGATCTTCTGCCGCACCGATCAGCAGTGCATCTGCCACCTCTGCTCCATGGACGACCATAAAGGCCACGACACAACCTCCGCTGAGGCAGAGAGGGCCCGGAGGCAGACGGAGCTCGGGGCCAGTCGGCAAAACATCCAGCAGAGAGTCCAGGACAGGGAGAAAGCCGTGGAGGTGCTTCGACAGAGGCTGCAGGCCATGAATCGTTCGGCCGATGAGGCTGTGGGGTACAGTGAGAAGATCTTCACTGAGTTGATGCGTCTGCTTGAGAAAAGGAGCTCTGAGGTGAAGCAGCAGATCAGATCCCACCAGAAAGCTCAGGCGAGTCAAGTCGAGGAGCTCGAGGCGGAGCTGCAGCAGGAGATGAAGAAGCTGCGGAGGAGAGACGCCGAGCTGGAGGAGCTCGCACGCACCAAGGATCACCTCCACTTCCTGAACCACTACCCCTCGCAGTCCCGTCTGAGCGAGGCTAAAGACCCACCCGGCACTGATATCCCTCTGCACTCATTTAAGGACGTGGCGGCGGTGGTGTCAGAGGCCAGGGATAAACTGCAGGCGGTTCTGAGTGAGCAGTGGGAAAAGATCTCTCTGGCGGTGACTCAAGCAGAGCCCAGAACCAGGGATGACTTCATGAAATATTATTTTCAAATCACACTGGATCCAAATACAGCACATGGACGTGTGTCGTTGTGTGCCGAGAACAGAAAAGCAACATTAACGACAACAAAACAGAAACGTTTGAGGCACCCAGACAGATTTCTTGAAAGGTGGCAGGTCCTGAGTAGAGAGGGTCTGACTGGACGCTGTTACTGGGAGGTGAAGTGCAGCAGGACAGTTTTTATAGCAGTTGCATACAAGGATATTAGCAGAACAGGGACCATGGAGGAGTCTGGATTTGGACATAATGACAAATCTTGGTCATTTAAATGCCACAGTGGTCATTATAAATTCAAACATAACAATACTTGTACTCCCGTCTCAGGCCCTCGGTCCTCCACAGTAGGAGTGTACCTGGATCACAGAGCAGGTATTCTGTCCTTCTACAGCATCTCTGAAACCATGACTCTCCTCCACAGAGTCCAGACCGCGTTCACGCAGCCTCTCTATGCTGGACTTTATTTTCCAGCATATCCCGGGGGCGCTGCTGAGTTGTGTGAGCTCAGGTAGAGAGGAGCTTAAAGAGTGATTCATCTGGAGACAGTAAATGTCGAGGTGTGTGACTGTGGGGATCTTTTATTGGATTTATGTTGTTTTGTTTGGAGCAATTCATTGAAATCGGGAAGATGTCAAAAATCAATTATCATGTTATATTTACTAAATACTGTGCGGGGAAAATATTGCATATGCAAAATGTCTGCTTATTTGTTTTTTGTCCAACTTAAAACTGAATTAATTTGTACAAATGGGCTTAATTATGTACAAAATAACATTAGAGTAAAAGAGTCATGTATGTAAAAAAATACAAATTAATCTATTTGGATTTTATTTTTTGAGCGTCTGCCAAATGAATGTAATATAAAACATAAAGAATAGTTATTTTTAGCTGTACTATATCTTCATGAACATAAGTTTTATCATTTAATGTTTACTTTTAAGTACCTTACATTGCTTATCTTAATGTTTTAAATGTCTGCAATCTCTATCTTTATAAGAGAGAATTCAAGTGTCTTTACGTGGTGACGATTTTTTGGGAAACATTTATGAAAAGTCAATGTTCAAAATCCTGTAAATAAATAAATTGTTGACTTTTTTTTATCAATAAACTGCTAATCTTTAAAAAATCCCTCTGTGTTCTTCCTTTCACTGATTTTTAAAGATATTTTTAGTAAGAGACAAATACAAGAAGACAATAAAATAAAAACACTTTTGACAAAGGAAAACACCTCAAGACAATATTTCCGCAGAATGTGTTACTTTCAGATTTATTACACAACTTTTGAACATTCCACAACAATCATGCAGGAATAAATTGGGAATCATGGAAAGCTTTACAGGCTTCGCCCATCACACTTTAGGAATAACTCGGCTTTCACGTCGTCTCAGAAACACTCAAAATGTGAGGTAACGTTTTTTTTTTTTTTTTAAATCATCATCTACAGACAACGGACCGTGTGTTGATTTAATGCCGATGGACGGTGAGAGAAGACACAAACTAAAATAAACTATCGATTCATGTGCACCGATTTAACTTGAGATATTACGGCTGAAAGACGACAGGAGTGAGGATGAACGAGCCACTTTGCGGAGTCCATTTTAGGTCATCCGCAGCCCAAAGTCATCCCTTAATCCCTCGCTGGAGGGCCGGAGCCTCTCAACGAGGACCCGAAACATCCAAACATTTAACAGAGCGTTTTGTCATTTCGCTGTCATCACGTTACGGTCGCTTCCATTTCAGAACAAGTCTGTAAACGGAGCAAGAAATCCAAATATTTGCGAGAATATGACGGAGGTCCTGCTTGAATTCTTATTCCAATCGTAGTCGAAACGCTTTAAGGAGCCTTTTAAGTTTTCTAAAAAGATGAATCGTGTTCTCGTGGTTTTCCGTCCTGTGTTTTTTTAATTATTTGAAGTAAAGAAATCGACATAATAACAGTTTATTTATGTTTTTAGCTGCCTAACATTTCCGGTTATTGGTGGAGAGGCTGGCCGGTTCCAGTAGCACACTGAAGGGTCGACCGAATAATCTTTCTTTTAGGTTTTAATTCGGAGTCGATACCCAGTTAAACTGGAATATGGACATAAAATACCCCAAAAATATGCTTCAGCTTTTCAGTGAGAAAACCTCTGAAGTAGCAGAAGTCATAGAAGAGGACCGGGGTTCACATTAAGGGTCTCCGTGTCTCAGTAACACAGGGTTCCTACACTGTGACATGTCAACATGTCTGCCTCCACCTCATCATACGCATCTATGGGAAGAAAAAACAACATTCTAACGTAAACACTGTAAATAAAAACACACACTTCAAGATGTGAAACAGCCGTGAACTCAACAAAAGAAAAGAAATATTAAAACCTGGCTACATCGGAAGGATATTTTAAAAAGAGAAGTACTCTCAGAGTTAGGTAACGGATGATATAAATACGATACGAAGTTTAAATCCTCAACGTGTAGCCATTTACAATGCATTCAAGAAAACAGCGTTTTTTTTTGTGAAAAATCGCCTCAGATGCGACAATTTAAAGTTTTTTTTTGTTGTTTTTTTTACCAATTTAAACAATCGTGTATCTTTAATTGGGACGGTGCTTTTTAATTTCACATTTCACACAGTTAGCTGTCGTCACGCGCAGGTTAATTTGCGAGAAGTCTGAATATTTCTTTACAAATCAAAAGATAACGTCCTGTTCTTTGGTAAAGGAGGTGAGAGTACGAGACATTTAACACTTGGACAGAACGAGTGGTAGAAGGCCTCGTACACGAGTATAAAAATACAACGATAATAAAAAGTGATAGTATCAAAGTTTACACGGTACAATACATACATACAACAGATTATTGCACCAGATTTAACAATTTTATAATTTCCTCGGGAGAGAGCAGCTCGATGAAGCTGCACCGTTCCTCCACTCTCGGGATCCGAAACGCCTGCATATGAATAATAATAATAATAATAATAAAAAAAATAATAATAAAAATAGTAAAAATAAAAATAATAATAAAAATAAATAGTAATAATAATAAAAAATAATGACATAATAATAAAAATAATAAAAATAATAATAATAATGATACAGAAAACCCGAACGTATATCGGGGAAAATGTTTTAAGATATGCAATACATATCTGACGCCTATTGGGATCTACTGTATTCACGGTGCATTAAGCGTGTTGTGAAATAACAAATATTAAACCAACTTACATCATCTTTCTTTTTTTATTCTGTCTCCGTTTGCGCTAAATTCTTCAACAATATCATTTCACGAATAACCTCGGCTTCCCCCAAACAGTCAGATTAAAGAGAAAAATACGATGTCAATGTTCCTTAAACATAATAAATAGTGACTTTAAACATCAATACGCAGCGTTTATAAATCGTATACTTTAGCGTGATCGTTGTAGGCAATGATTGTTATGATTAGTAGTCTGTGATCGTGGTTTCCATACTGTTCCACACACGTGGCTTTTAGTTGTTCTCTTCTCCTCATATTCATATTTATTAAAAGGCAATGGCTGCAACGGAAGTCATTACAGTGTAATAATATCTGGGAGTGTTTGTTTGACCTGTGAGCAAAAAACACAAATAAGATATTTGAGGCTTTTAGTTTTGGGGGGGGGGTAAATGTTTGTCACACAAATATCACATCAAATACATGTTTTTGTTTTTAAAAGATATCTTATGTAAGTAGGTTTTTATCAGCACAACGTTAAACCGACACATCAGTTCATGTTACAGAGAATACGACGTCTTCAATATCGACGGGCGGAAGTTTCCTGGGACAAATTTAAAGTAAAATAGTTTGTTTTTACTTGAATTTTGCGTGTTTGTAGTTTGTATTCTTCCGATGGTGCGACCACTGGTTTTGACGGATGACGTAAAAAAAAAGGTTCACGGGATGAGACCTCATCGTAGGAGTCGGGACCTTAAAACCAAAACGTCAGATTTGAGGAATTATAACCATAAAAATCAACTTTTGTTTGAGAAATGATGAAAACCCGCTCGGATTTTTGTTGATTTCTGTTGATTCCTATTGATTGCTATTGATTTCTGTTGATTCCTATTGATTTCTGTTGATTTCTATTGATTCCTATTGATTTATATTGATTTCTGTTAATTTCTGTTGATTTCTGTTGATTCCTATTGATTTCTGTTGATTTCTGTTGATTTCTGTTGACTTTAATTAAAACTTTCTGTCTTCTCCTTCGGCCGAGACCAAATTATATACATTCAAGGTTTTTTATCGGGAAATTTGTGGTAATCTTGTAAAACAGAACAAAGCGAGGGTTTGGTAGAGGGAAACAAAGTGAGTCATAAAATGTAAAATGTTGGTATTCATAGCAGAACTCATAAATGACGCCCAGCCCGAGGAGGAAATCAGAGTTGAGAAAAGCAGGGGTTGCTGGGTTGCTGTCAACGACCCCCCCCCCCCCCCAAAAGTTGCACAGTTGCTTTTGATGACATTTGCATGCAAATAATACGTTGACATTTGGTGAGGTGACTTCAGGACGGTGACGCGTCGTTAGCAGGAGTCCGCTTCTCTTTTTTCTTTTTTTTGGAGCCGAGTGGAGAAAGTTAGCGTTCGGGCCTAAAGGATCCTCTGTACATCGACCAATGAAGTGCCCCTGAGCAAGGCACGTGACCCCGCCCGCCCCCCCCGCCCCCAACTGTCTGAGTCCAGCGTGACCACATGTGACACATAAAAGGTGCTACACGTAACAATTAGCTTCCGAAATCAGAGAAGAGCAGCGTTGCTACTCGTCTCTCTCCTCCTCGTTGTTGTTGTTGTTGTTGTTGTTGTTGTTCTTGCGTCTCGTGTATTTGTGTTTCGAGAGCAACAACAAGACGAATACAGGGATTCAAACCGCCGCGCGACGAACAAACAAAAGTTTCGATGTTCCAGCTGCTGCGATCGGTCTCGTCTGATAGAAACGTTGTTTAGAAACGGACGAGTCGGATCATTCAGTGGCGTTAAAATGCTACATGAAGCACACGAAAAAGAGGAAGTTTAAAAAGCCCCTTGCCCCCCCCTCACCCCCCTCCCCCCTCCCACGATGTGTAGTGACACCCTCCACACACCAGGGATCTGAGAAACGGTATTATATTTGGTGGCAGGCACACAGATGACACCAACACGAATAATAGAAAAAAATCTCCTCTCATCCTCACAGCGGACTGGGAAAGACCCCTCCCCCCTCCTCCTCGACCCCTGACCCCTGACCCCCGGAACCCTGTGCACATGCGTCTCTCATCCGACCCGACGGAAGGCGAGCGGAGGCGGAGCCTTCACTCGTTGGCCGCCTTCTCTTTGCAGGAAGGTTCACAGAGGATCTCCTTGTGGGGCAGCGGGTAGGGGAAAGCCGCCCCGCTGCAGGTGCTACCGTAAGCCAGTTTGTTGAGGCGGGACAGGCCCTTGATGCTGCCGGGGGGCCGCCCCGGGCTGACCTTGTACCCCGCGGCCCTGGTGGTGCCGAGCGGCCGCCCCGGGCTGGTCTTGAACCCCGCGGCCCTGGTGGTGCCGAGCGGCCGCCCCGTGCTGGTTCTGTACCCGGCCAGCTTGGTGGTCCCGAGGGGCCTCCCGCGGCGGCCCGACTTGCCGGCGGCCTTGCTCTTCTTCTTGCCGTCGTCCGGCGCCTGGGCGCCGCCTTTGATGCCGGGGATCTTGCCCGGCGAGCCGGCGAGCGCCTCCGGCCTCTGGCACGCCATGGGCTTGTGGCCCTGGGCGGGTAGGACCATGGGCGCCAGCGTCATCTGCAGGGCGGAGGGCGGCGGGGGGGGGTAGAACTTGTTGGCCTGGGTGCACAGGTCGAAGTGGGAGGCCGGGTGGTGGCCGTCCTCCGCGAGGCACGACGGCCGGCTGTTCATGCAGAAGTCGCCGCTCGTCACCTGGCGCATCATCTTCTGCTGGGGGGGCGGAAACAAATGTTATTATCACAGAAGAGCTCGACTCTCTCAGCCAGGCGGAAACGACAAAATATGCAAAACAATTGATATTTTGAAAAGAAACCTGGACACATTTAAGGCTTTAGACCGTCATATTTCTTAGCTTTGAGGCTGAACTAAGACCTGGTCTAAAGAAAAGCCTGGAGCTAACCAAACCAACCAGTTAGTCTTCATCAATGAGGTATTTTTCTCTGGAAAAACCTAAAAAAAAAAAACATTTCTCATGAAGCATTAGCGGTATTTTTTGACCTCCGTCTCCACAGGAAGTTAGGGTTAGGCAACAAAAGGAAAAGAGAGTAACGGGTCACGTGACCAGCAACACAAATAAGTCACATGACGGAGGGGGGGGGAATGTCAACGGTTGCTTTTAGTTTCGCCCGGGACGCGAACAGCGGCCTCCTGTGACCTCCGGAGGTCGTGTGCTGTTAGTGTGACGTCACTCTCTCTCTGCAGCGACACCCAACGGCCACCAGGGGCAACGGCGAGCCTGTTGCACACTTAAAAACATTAAAAACATTCCAATAAGCGACAAATTAAAGGTGAGATTTCTGCCGTTTGAAGTGTTCTCTTTTTATTTTTACACGAACAAAAGACCTCGAGGATGGAGACGTCTCGTTAACTTCAACAGAACTGTGGGAAAGCATTTATTTATCATGTTTTGTTTTTGTTCTTTTTCTTTGGATTCACAGTTATTATGTTATTGTTTTGTCGATTAAAAGGTTTTGGCTATTTTCTGAATGTTGTTTCAGCCTCGATAAATGCTGACTCTGAAGGTCAGAGGTCAAAGAGTACCCCGAAATATATATATATATATATATATATATATATTGTATAGGTTACGGAGACCAAAAAAATAAAAGGCCTGTGTTGAACACCTTGAGAACGAGCCTAACCCTGATTAAAGTGATGCTGAAGCACCCATGAGCAATATGATGACCTCTGACCTCTGACCTCACACACACTGTAATATTCTGACCATTTACACACACAACCGCTCTTTAATTTCAGCGACACATTAGTCATAACTAATTATGAGGCTATAAATACTCGAGAATCTTATTTTTAAAAATATATATGCACATTTTTGTTGTTGTTGTCTTCTGTAGAAGACACAGGATATGCCAGGAGGTGTGTACTTTTACTACCACCAACTACAACACAGTCTGTAGTAATATTCATTCACAAAAACAAAAAAAGAATGCACATGGATTAGGCATATCTTGACCCCCCTACACCCCCCGCCCCCCCCGCCCCTTTTCGCTACATGTCACTTTGCCGCCGTCGACCGTTACAACACCAACGGCTAAATAACGGTTTTTCAAAAATTGTACCCGAAGAGGAGCGCAGCGCGAGGACACCAGCGCGAGGACACCCGACATGGCTGCTGACGTCCGGGACGTCGTTGCATGAAGCGGAACACACCCCGAAACCACCCCCGACATTGAGCTCCGCGGCCGGTTACTGTACCTCGATTGTTCGCAGATCTCGGTGCAAGAAAGGGTTAAAGAGAAAAATGATCTTTCATCCCTCAAAGCGTGACTCGATCCATTTTCCAACCTCCCCCCCCGCAAAAAAAATTACTGCGTCCGCACCGCAGGACGTCGGTCAGCCGGGAGTCACAACCAGAATCACCACATCGGGTCGGTTCGGTGGAGACGGGTTTTTTTTGTGTGTTTTTTTTATTTTTTTTATTGCCCAGCTCCAGAGGTTTGGATGAGAAACGCAGCCATTTTCCATTAAATTTTAATAAGACGGGAGCGCAGTCTGAGCATGCGCAGAGCGGCATACGAGGGGGCACGCGAAGGAGGGGGATTTTTCTCCTTCCGATCCTGAAGAAGAGCTTTCAAAATACACAAAACTGGTCGTTTTGCAGCCAATACAGATGCAATACATCGGCTTTATTTATTATTTTATATATATAAATATATATATATATATATATATGTGTTGTTTTAAAATGCAAACAGCATTCCTACATGATGAGGATGAATAATATACAAAAGGAGAGGCTACTGAATAATTAAAAGAGTAGGCAGGAATATATGGATATTAAATAAATAAATAAACAAATATGCATATGAAATAAATCCTGATACAAACGAGGCACTAAATATTTAAATACATGTAAATGTAAATATATCAGAGTCAATAGTTATTCAAAAAATATATTTTAGAAAGGATGTTTATTTACCAATAAGACATTTATTTCCCACTTATTTTTTATTTCCAACCGTTTTATTCATATAAATACATGTAAATATAAATATATCAATGAGTCAAGATCTAAATATTTCTTCTTTTAGAAATAACCTTTTTTTAATGAGAATTTATTTCCCAATAACATTTATTTCCCACTTATTTTTATTTCCATCAGTTATATTCATATAAATATCAGTCAATAGTTATTTAAAAGAAATTTGAAAATAATTTCTCTTCTTTCATGGGACACATTTATTGCCCGCTTATTTATTTTCAGCTGTTATATTCATATAAATATATCAATGAGTCAAGATATTTTGGGGAAAATATTTTAGAAAGGACAATTTTATTTGTATTTTTTCTTTTAGAAATAACCTTTTTTTAATGACTTTATTTCCCAATAACATTTATTTCCCACTTATTTTTTATTTCCATCGGTTATATATATTTACATGTATTTATGTGAATATGAGTCAAGTTATTTTTCAAAATGTATTTTAGAAAGGATGTAAATATAAATATATCAATGAGTCAAGTTATTTAAAAAAATATATTTTAGAAAATACTCTCTATTTTCATGGGACATTTATTTCCCACTTATTTATTTCCATCCATTATATTCATATAATTACATGGGATGGGATAATAAAGGGATGGGAAATGAATGTGGCATTTTTTTTACCTGAAATAATAGTCCTTTGAAAAACATAATTTAAGGAAGAAAAAAAAAAACTTTTTTATTTATTTAACTATATTACCTCATTTATGTCTATATTTACACTTATTTATATATTTCATATTTATTCAATACTGAATCAGATGGCATTCCATACGAGTACACAGCATCCATCAGGGTTGTTGATTCAAACACAACAAAATGTATTTATTTAGCAACACATCGTTTTATTGTGCGGAAAAGTAAAAACATCTTTTTATTCATAAAGACTATGGTTGGGATGTTGCTCGTCCATACAACAGGGTGAAATCTGACCCAAAAAAAATTATAATAATTATAATAATGAAAAGAAAATGCGTCTTACATTTAAAAGACAAACTGCAGAGAGAGAGATGGTTCAATGACACTGGAGGTCAAAACTGCATCAGACATTTTGGTATTTATAGTCTGCAGGTAGAAAATCAAGTGAAGCAGAGGAAACTAAGGGGGAGGGGGGGGGGGACATATATAAACAAAACATACACTAAACTGAGGTAATTGGATGGAACATTATTAAAAATATAGACTAAAATATTCCTCAACCACTTCGATGAAACTGTGGATCCGACGCGGTACTGTCGGGAGACGGGAGCCCCTCCAGCTCCAGAAGCCCCTCCAGCTCCAGAAGCCCCCCCAGAAGCCCCTCCAGCTCCAGAAGCCCCTCCAGAAGCCCCTCCAGCTCCAGAAGCCCCTCCAGCTCCAGAAGCCCCTCCAGCTCCAGAAGCCCCTCCAGCTCCAGAAGCCCCTCCAGCTCCAGAAGCCCCAGAAGCTCCGCCTCTACAACACTTTGTACCGGCCTTTGCTCGTCGGCTGGTAGGAATTTTGCTGGAAAACAAACAAACAAAAAAAAGACAATAAGCGACATCTTTCATAGACATTTGCAGAATAAAAAAAAAATGTAAAAAAAAATCTCCAGTTCTGGTTAATGAGTCCAGGAGGCAGAAGATACTTACTAATCTGATGAGCTCCTCCTTGATTAACCGCGTAATCTCCGTTTTGGCTTTCTGCACGGCCAGTTCATTTGCACCTGGAAAAAAAAACAAAAACACTACAGTTATATACAGTATTTAAAAACGCACAAAAATAGGCGTGAATTCAGAAAAAGAGGTCGTTAAAAGGTAGAGTAAATCTTAAAATTAAAACACAATTTTTTTTTTTGTGACACATACTCTCAATAGCCAGGTAGATCTTGCGTTCTCCCTCCTTGGGCTCTTTGCCAGGAGGGAAATAGGTTCCTCTGATGGTGATGGCGGCCTCGGAGTATTCGCCGATCCTCTGCAGAGCTTCTTTAGACGTCACCTTCCACCTGGCCGTCTGCGGAGGACAAAAACAGGAACACTTCGTCAGACTTTCTGCTAGATTCTCTCTGTATTTACACCCGATTCTGGTAGAAAACAGTTCTCCAATGTTTTAGAATTACCAAAAAAGGCATTTACATTTTATTTTTTTTATTCCTAAAAATAAAAATAAATCTTAAATTCTTCAGAGGAAAAAAAAAAAACAGCACAGTTTCTTAAATAATTGAAATAATAACAATAATAATAATTAAATAAAAAAAAGGCTCTGAAATCTGAATTTTGCCATCACTTATGTTGAGCTACGAGTTCCGACGTCACACAATCTTTCCACCAAAGTTTAAACTTTAAGTTATTTCTCATGTGATTGATTTATTTCTCTTGTGTTTTTGTGTTTGCTCTACTTCCTGGTTTGAAGTGGGCGGGGCTAAGTCAGGGGGGGGGAAATGTGATGTCACAGTTCTGAGCACCAATCATAACGTAGCGACATTTTAATTGAAGGCTGACGAGGTTGTTTGCTTGCGTTGTCGCTCGAATGTGGATTCAGATTAGCTCGAAACAAAAAAAATAAAAAAAAAAAAAAAAAAATAAAAGAAGAATAAAAGAAGAATAAAAGAAGAATAAAAGAAGAATGTCTGGCTGACCTGCGGGAAGTCGTTGATCTCCAGCTCCTCCTCGTATCTCTTGACGGTCTCGGCCTGCTCAGCCGCCTGCCGCTCCTCCTCCAGCTTCTCCACGGGGGTGTAGTTCAGCTTGGCGTTGATCTTCTCCGCCAGCTGCTCCGCGATGGTCTTCGCCGACACCGAGGGCGTCATGATGGTGCCGCCCCGCAGGATGGCGTTGGTGGCCTGCTGCATCACGTCCTGCAAAAGAAATACAGTTGGACTTAAAACTTTTTTTTTTTAATCTTGCCACAAAGAATACAGAAAAACGTGAAATAAATGGCAGAATAAATAATTTAATGATACATTTAATAATTTAAATTAAATAATATATATATATATATATAAATAAATAAATAAATAAATATATATATAAATAAAATCATTAAATTTATTTATGTATTTAATAACAATATAATAATAATAATATATATAATAATATATATAATAATAATAATAATATATATAATAATAATTTAATAATAAATGACAAAAGTAAGAGGAATAAATAAGACGTTAGGGTCTTATTTGATTAGGTTTATGGCTACTTGGACCACAATCAATAATCAACTAGATATTGTGAAGAAAAATAAAGTTACAGTTCAGTTTTTGTGAAGTAGAAATGCCAAAGAAGTACTCGTTTGCTCTCCGCTCGACGTACCTGAGCCTCGGCGCCCAGGTTCTTCTGGGCGTTGATCTTGAGCGCCAGCCTCTTGGCCATCTCCAGCTTCTGGATGTTGCCGGCGGACGGGGGCCCGAGGCCCGGCATCCCCCCGGAGGAGGCTGCCGAGGAGGCGGCTTGTCCCGCGGGGCCGGAGGACGAGCCGGGAGCCGACAGGTCCTTCACCCGCTTCTTGGAGTTGAACATGCTCTCGATTTGCTCCTCGATCTGAGGAGGGTGGAGGGGAAGTGGGTGGAGATGATGGAGAACGGGGAAATTATTAAGGTTTTTTTAAGGCATTTTGCTTCCTCACAGTCTGTCAACAATAAATCCATATTTATAATTAAAGAAATCTAGATAAATCCATATTTAATAATAAATAAATAAATAAAAAGAAATTGAGATTTCTGTTGTGTAAAGTAATTTGTCAAACTTTAATATTAAAGAAAACATTGTAACATAAAATAAGAGCACATAACTTAATTTTAAAAAAAACTTCCTGTTTCCACAGAACGACAGCAGCCTACCTCATTGTGGTACTCACACATTTTCAGGACATTAGATGTGTGAATTTTTATATAAAATAAAAAAAAAAAAAATAAAATATATATATATATATATATTTTAAATAATATATATATATTTTAAATAATATATATATATATATTTGTTTTTAAATTATATATATATATTTTAAATAATATATATATATATATATTTGTTTTTAAATTATATATATATATATATATATTTTAAATAATATATATATATATTTGTTTTTAAATTATATATATATATTTTAAATAATATATATATATATATATTTGTTTTTAAATTATATATATATATATATATAATATATATATATATTTGTTTTTAAATAAAAAAAAAAATATATATATATATATTATATAATATATATATATATATATATATATTTTATAAATTATATATATATATAGCCTAAAACTATTGAGATATGATGATAAAAGTCATATCACTCAGAACATTGGTAACTGTACCAGGGAGGATCGCAGAGTGAACATTGAGAGTGACATTAAACGTTACTCACATCCAGGGCTCCGTCCTCGTCGTCGGAGTCCTGCAGGCCGAGAGCAGCTTTCTGCAGCTTCTTCCTCTCGTTGGCCAACGCGTGTTCGGTCTCGTCAAACTTGAAGCCTTTTCCTGAGAATCCACTGCTGCTCTTGATGGTCTTTCCCTCCTGCAGGGGGGGGAGAGATAATATAAATACATTTAACACCATTTAGAAAAGCAGTACAGCCACTTGTTCATAGATTACATAACTGGGTCTAGTTGCTCAGTGAGACTCTCTCTCTCTCTCGCTCTCTCTCACACACACTCACACTCACACACACACACACACACATCTCACCGCTTTCTGCTGGTCTTTGAAGGAGGCCCAGAGCTTCTCCAGCTCGGGGGGGACCAGGGACCCGGACAGCTCCAGGGCCTTGATGATGTCACCGGCGTAGCGGACCTGATCGTCCGTGATGAAGGTGTAGGCGAAGCCCTAAACAAAGGAACAAAGACATCAACCTTCCACAAAGACGTTTAAACCCTTTAAAAAAAAAAAAAAAACACAGATTTTGGTTTCCGGTCACCGACCTTGTTGCCCGCTCGGCCCGTGCGCCCGGCCCGGTGCACGTAGTCCTCGTAGTGGTTGGGGCAGTTGTAGTTGACCACCAGGATCAGCTGCTTGACGTCCAGCCCCCTGGCGGCCACGGAGGTGGCCACCATCAGACGGCAGGCGCCGTTCTTAAAGTCGTTGATGACGCTGTCCCGGTCGTACTGGTCGATTCCTGAAGAGGATGGAAGGAGAGGAATATTGAATATTTATTAAATAAATAAATAAATAAAAAAAATAATAAAAAAAAAAGAAAATATATATATATATAAATAAATAAATATTTAAAAAAACACCAAATACAGAATCAGAGCGTTTGTTAGTGAATGTAATGGATGCAAATGAACCCGTAGGAGACTTATTACGAGGATAAACTGACCCCGTTTGGCTTAAAGTGGGATTTATATTACAATCTATATGGTGAACACACTTTTATTAAGTTGCAAAATGTCATATTTGATTGCAGCTGATCTTATATTCTTGTTAGAGCAGGTTGCATGTGATTTGGTGGATGCCCCCAAAATACATGATGTTTTTTATTTTCATTTTCGACCTTGTTGCAAATAAGATTTTGTATTTTTTGTTGTTGTATGATCCTGTGTAGCTGCTGACTTCTCTTCCTCCGTCAAATTGTTTCCAAAACACAAGCTAGCACTTCTTCAAGGTAACGGTATCGAGGTTATTCTCAATTCCTCACATTGAACCGTCGACGCGTTTACGTTAAAGTTCTGTAAAGTTTATTGCGACGAATCTGGCGTTGCGGACGACTTGAGGACATTAAAGCAGTACTCCGTGCAGCCCCCAGGGGGCGCCTCACCTCCGTGC
Source organism: Ophiodon elongatus (assembly GCA_016806645.1). NCBI lineage: Eukaryota > Metazoa > Chordata > Actinopteri > Perciformes > Hexagrammidae > Ophiodon > Ophiodon elongatus. The sequence continues at coordinate 12,795 of JACSYO010000993.1, read as the reverse complement.
AGCGACATGCAGGGGTACGAGGCCTTCATCAGGTCCTTCAGCAGGTTGTCCGCGTGCTCCTGTTTGTCCACAAAGATGATGACCGAGCCCTTCTCCTGGTAGTGGCCCAGGATCTCCAGCAGCTTCAGGAACTTCTTGTCCTCCTCGATCACCAGCTACAGAAACCATGGCAACAAGGGAAAGAGGAGAGCGGGAGAGATGTTAAGGAGTCCGCCTGGAAACCGGGCCAAAAGAAGAACGAGCTCCGCCTCGCCGTAGATGACTTACCACGTGTTGCTCCACGTCGGAGCAGACG
>JACSYO010000993.1:0-7500 GCA_016806645.1 Ophiodon elongatus | reverse complement strand
TGCAGAAGAACTACTGCCAGCGGGTTATTGTTATTATTATTATTATTATTATTATTATTATTATTAAAGAGCCATTATTATTATCCCAAAGAGGAAACGGGTTCTATTTTAGTCTCTTTGACCTCGAGGAGTAGGACATCACAACCTCTCCACCTCTATTTGAATATACTCAGCTGTTTGAATATACATGATGCTCAGACTCCTCACCGATCGGGCCCTCGGACTCCTCCAGGGGCCTCTGGTCCATGATGTGGCGGAACATGGGCAGCAGGAAGGCGATGGTCTTGCCGCTGCCGGTCTTGGCGATGCCGATGAGGTCTCGGCCCGACATGACGGCGGGGATGGCCTGGGCCTGGATGGGCGTGGGCTTATCGTAGCTGTGCCTGGGGAGGAGGAGCCAACACAGATATGAAGTCGAGGTTATTGTTGTTGTTGTTGACGTGGTATGAATCGCAGCCTTCCTCGTGGCTCACCTCTTCATCGCGCTGAGGATCTTCATGGACACGCCACACTGCACCCAGGTCTTGATGGGCTTGGGGCAGCCCTTCCCTTTGACGGCGATGCCTTCCAGCTCCAGCCGGTACGCGTTCACGTCTGCAGCCAATCAACAAGAAATAAGGTTTTAATAAACAGTCAACGCTCACGTTATATTTAAATCCCACCGCTCGGTTTCACTTTGTGTTGCTCGTTAAGGAGATAAAAACATTTCTAATGTGCTCCAACTCCAGAATATATACATATATAAAAATAAATAAATATACATATATAAGAATAAATAAATATATATATACATACACATATATAAATATATATATACATACACATATATAAAAATATATATACATACACATATATAAAAATATATATACAAAAATATATATACAAAAATATATAAAAATATATATACATATATAAAAATATATATACATATATATACATATATAAAAATATATAAAAATATATATATATAAATATATATATATATATAAAAAAATATCCTGCTTGTTATGTGCATTTGTCTTGTTCAGTGTTGATGTATGTTATGTTGTTGTTATATATGTGTTTATTCTGTAGGTACACTTTTCTTTTTCTTATAGGTGAATTGTTTTTGTCTATACTTGTATATCTATCTGTTTATTGATGAATCTTAAATTTCATTATGTTATTTGAAATTTTGTAATTTTAGGCTTTTAAAATCTGTCCGGGGACATCAGATGAAAATTAGCCTCTCTGGCTCACTTACAGTGAGCAAAATAAACAGCAAATCAAATTTAAAATAATGACTGATATTATATGATGTGATTGGTTGGGAAGGCATTCGTTTTTACGTTGTTTTTGGATTCAAATATTCTATTTTTTTGACCCCTCAGGATTAAAAACACACCAAATCTTTTGGAAGATGTTTCTCATTCGATAAAAAAAAATAACAATAATGTAGAATAATAGAATTCTTAAAAATGAACGCCTTTAATTAAACCAAATTTAGCACGTTGCAGCGCGTCATGGAGCCTTTTAATACGAATCAGAGGTCGGGTACCGTATTTAAAACCTCTGTTGTGGGCCGAGAGCCCGTCGTCGGGGGTTACTGACCTTCGGGGGTCATGCGGGCGAGCTCGGGGACCTCCACGTAGAAGTTCCTGCGGTAGGTCTCGTACTGGATCTTGCCGTGGTCCACGGGCTCCAGGACCTTCCTCTGTTTGGTCTGGAAGCCGGTCAGAGCCGTCTGCAGGTCCACCTCCTCCTCCTCCGACGAGTACTGTGACGGGGACACGAAGGCTTCGTTAGCGGGGCGGGGGCCCGGGGCCCGACGGAGAGTCAGAACCAGGTCATTCACAACATTGATGGGGTTTAAAATAAATAAATTAAATAAATTAAATAAATTAAATAAACAAATAGATAAATAAAAAATAAATAAATAAATAAATAAATAAATAAATAAATAGATAAATAGATAGATAGATAGATAGATAGATAGACAGATAGATAACTAAATAGATAAATAAATAAAATAAACAAATAGATAAATAAAATAAAATAAAATAAATTAAAATAAAATAAAATAAATAGATAGATAGATAAATAGATAAATAAATAAATAAAATAAATAAAATAAATAGATAAATAACTAAATAGATAAATAAATAAAATAAACAAATAGATCAATAAAAAAATAAAACAAAATAAAATAAAATAATAAAAAATAAATAAATAAATAAATAAATAAATAGATAGATAGATGAGCTCACTTCCATGGCGTCCTGGTCGTTCTCCATCAGCTCGCCCTTCTTCTTGTGAGTGTTCGGTCCTTTTTTGGTTTTGACAACCGTCACCACTTTGGTCACCATCATCGCTCCTTTCTGTGGAAGAGAGAGAAAAAAATGAAAAACAAAACATGCAGGATGGTCGGGAATTGTCCTTTAAATAATATTCATGAACCCTGAACTCACCTTATCGTTTCCTTTCATGCCTCCCATGTTGAACTTCTTCACCTCCTGCTTCACCTCCTCCATGTAGGCGTCCAGAGGGTCCACGTCGTCCTCCTCGGGCTCCGGCTCTATCGGGATCTCGCTCTCCTTCTCCTCCTCTTCCTCCTCCTCTTCCTCCTCTTCTTTCTTCTCCTCCTTCACCTCCTTCTCCTCGCTCTCCCCCTTCCCTTCCCCGTCTTCGTCTTCGTCGCCCTCCATCGGAGCGGAGTTGTCTTCGTCGTCATCTGAAACGAAGAGAGTCAAATTTAAAAAAAAAAGGGCTCGGTGCCGGTCATGTGATCGGCGTTCGTCTTCCTCACCCTCGTCGTCCTCCAGGCTCCACTTCTTGCCCTGCTTCATCTCCTCCAGCTCCCTCTTGATCTCTCCGATGTTCTCGATGGCCTTCTTCCTCTGCTCCTCGCGCCACTTCTCCACCCGCTCCTTCCTCTTCCTCATCTCCTCCTCCAGCTTGTTCTGGTCAAAGTCTTGCTGCACGGACACACGGAGGAAAGACCGGAGACATCAGGGGGCGTCGACAAAAAAACTGAGGTCAAGTCGGACAATTTTCAGCTGCCTTTAGAGAATAAACAGGAAGTCACAGAAACAGTGACTTCCTGTTAGATCTGTAGGCTACATGTAGTTTAAAGACCTCATTCGGATTTGTTCATATGCATTTATAAATATATATTTATGTAGAAATATGCGTGTATCTGCATCCTTTGTTCTTTGTCTGCCTGTGAAACACTTTGATGTTATATAAATAAGCTTTTTTTTAAAATTATTATTATTATTATTATTATAATAATACACAAGATGTGTCTTTAGATTAAACTTGAGACTAACAGCCAACAATAGAGCGTTAAGTTTTACAACTACACAGAAAAATGGGATTTTTATACTAAACGTGGTGTTTGTTGTGAAATCTAAAGAGCCAATCAGCTCTCTGATGTGGAGACAGCCAGGCGTTTCCCAGCATGCACTGGGCCACGCAGTCGGTGGCGGAGCGACTTGTTCTAAAACCTGCGGCCGCCTGGCTCTCGTGAGGTCGTCGTCGACCTCGTGTGCACGACGTCAGAGCGAGTCGGGATCAAGTCGGACACAAATCTACCCAGCATGCATTGCGATCGATTCTCGCGAGGACCCGGCCTCAGAGGTTAGCAAGAGCCGAGTATATAACGGTACTTACATCCTCAACCTTCTCGTCCTCCTTCTCCTCTTTGATCTTTTTCTTTTCGGATAAAGGATCAACGTTGTCCTTCTCCTTGCTCCTTGACCTGCAGGGGGAAGAAAACAGGAGCATGATTTTGGGTCCCAGAGTTTTGTCATTTATGTCTTGAGGTGTTGTTTTTGTTTTTTCATAAAGAAGTCTCACTTCTCATCGGGCCTCCTGCTCTTGCTGGGGCTTCCAGACCGGGACCTCCGTGCTCGGGTCCGGCTGCCCGACCTCCTCCTGTCTCGGCTCCTGGACCTCCTCCTCTCTCTGCTCCTGGAGCGCCTGGACGGAGAAAAGACAAAAAAACACAGGGCATGAAAACACAAGAGGGAGGAAAATACTGGTCTCTGTCACTTTAAGGAACATTTTCACTGTTTGATATGCAAATGAGAGAGAGAGAGAGAGAGAGAGAGAGAGAGAGGAAATTATTGAAAATATTTTTTTACATTAAAAAAGAACAATATATATAGAAGAAGAAACTAAGAAAAATGCACAATATATACAACAAATAGAATAAGAATATTAAATGAACTAACAAAACAGTAGTGCAAGATGTAGCCAACAACAAACAAAGGTGCTATAGTTAGCATGAGGTCAAAGTCGAGACATTTACCCCGAAAAATTAGGCGTGTATAGTATAGTATAGTGTATAGTATAATGTATAGTATAGTGTATAGTATAGTATAGTGTATCGTGAGGCGTTCATGACGTGTTTGTGTCAAATCCCAACGCTGTCGGTGAATCTGTCTGTAACTTTGTCTCCTTTTTTAAAATTTTAAAATCCAGCCGTTTTAATTCTGATCCCTGCTGAAAATTTTATATTAATATAATATATAATATTAATATATTTAAATTATTTCTTTTGAGGTTAAACTTTTGTATCCTTCAACTGAAGGTTTACATTTAAACTGGAATGAACACAAACATCGCAGGACACCCAGCTCCATGGTGGTGTTGATGGTGCTGCAGCTAAATGAGTCCGCCATGTTTCTTCTTCCTCTGTTTTGGTTCCATTAACCGTAAAACAACAGCTGCAAAAAAAATAAAAAAATAAAACACCCACCTGACCCGTTTTCTGTCTCTGGACCGGGACCTGCGGCGGTCCCGGCTCCGCGACCGCTCCCTCCGGTTCCGGTCCCGGTCGTCCTTCTTGGAGCGTTTGTCCGGGGAGCGACTCTTGGAGCGGCTTCCCGAACGGCCCCGGGACGCCGAGCGCTTCCTGTAGTGTCTGAGGGACCCAAAAAAAAAAAGCAGGAAAATTAAAAAAATGACGTCAGCCGATGAACTAATGACGCTGAACTACATTCATTAAAACACTTTTTTTATTCACATTGCACCGGCGTGCGAGGAGAACTGCTGGCTTCCACTTTAACTTCTGTGTTTTTTAAAGGGAGTGCGGTTAGCCGGAGTTTAGCCGCCACAGGAGTTCGTCACAATCGAGCCGATCGGAGGTTAAATAAACGCGATAATTACCTCGACTCGCGTCCCATCGCTCGACAACCAGGTCCCTGAATGGTGGAAATAATAAAAAAAAAGACAGAAAGTCTCAACAGTTGACGCAAAACAACGAGTGTAGTGCGTTTGTTTGGTGTCTGTGAACCCCGCACGCTAGAAAACTGCGACAGCTTAAGTTCACGAACTCGTGCGGGCTGCGCGGCGGAGAGCGCCCCCGCGCGGCGGGAGGCCGGAACTGCAACACGCGAACAGGGAAACCCCGTACGGGGAGCCACGAGGGCCGCATGGTGGCGACAAACACTTAGTACAAATACGAAGAAGAGAAGTAGAAACGCTTTAGATCCACGTTTGAGCTGAAATCTGGAATATTATCATATATATAATATGTATATATATATATATATTATATATATATATATATATATATAATATATATATATATATATATATATTATATATATATATTATATATATTATAATATATATTATATATAATATATATAATATATTTTATAATATATATATATAATATATATTATAATATATATAATATATAAAATATAATTTATAAAATAATATATATATATTGTATATATATTATAATATTCAAGATTTCAGCTCAAATGTTTTCATTAAATATCTTCCATATTTTACACTGTTTATCTGTGCATATCTTTAATATTCAACTTTGTATACATCATACACATATGTAGTCTTATAATGAAATATATATATATATATATATATATCATTATAAGACTACATATAGTAACACAGATATTAAAGATATGCACAGATAAGCAGTGTAAAAAAGAATCATATGGAAGATATTTAATGAACACATTTGAGCTGAAATCTTGAATATTATAATGACAAATTTGAAATATGAAGATATTTAAATTTTTGGTAAGAAAACATGTGGGTAAAAAGTGATTTTTTTTTTTATCATACTATATTTAGTTTTTGGGCACACGGGACTACTGTTTTTAAAATATACAGTATATATTCTAAGACTACATATAGTATGATAACAGATACAATCATATGGAAGATATTTAATGAACACATTTGAGCTGAAATCTTGAATATTATATTGAAAAATATGAAATTTGAAGACATTGTAATTTTTGGTAAGAAAACATTTGGGTAAAAAGTGAAAGTTTATTCATTTTGTAATCATACTATATTTAGTCTTTGGACACACAGAACTACTGTTTTTAAAATATACAGTATACATATATTTGTATTTTCTTACATTTATTTACAGTGTTTATACTAGCTTTATTATGAATGCTTATATTATTACTCTATTATTTTAAGAAGTTTACCTATTACCATGGTATTTTATTTTATGCATTAATATACAAACTCAATTATTAATCCCATTATTTTTAATATTACTATTTTATCATAACTTTTAACATTTATTTTATTGCTTTTTAAGGCATACAAGCCAGTATCACAGATTTACCTCCAGGGGGTTTGCTTTCTGTGCAGCATATATAAAATTAAAAATTATAATTAACATACTGTTTGCATCATGTTTTCCTTCATCGTCTCTTCCCTCAATTAAAAATTAATAAATAACGATTACAGTGAAACACTCGTCTTCTTTAAAATATCCTCAATTCATAAAATATATCTCGACAGGTAAAAACTATCCTGTATGTTATAATAAAATCATAAAGTACCGACAACTTAAATAAAGTGAGAGTCAAAACAGAGGATTCCACACAAGTAGTCATATTTATTTGGTATGAATTGTCCGGTTATTCATTCCCGTTGTACGTTTTTAAATCAGATTGTTTACATCACGTCAACACTGAGTTTGTTACTGAAGTAAGATCCTGTAAACATTATCAAAAACAATCAAGTAGGTCAGACAAGCCGCAGGATGAATCACATCAATTCATTTACATGGAAGAAGAAAATTCACATTAATAAATTAATTTGGATGAAATTAAATGCATCGAGAGAGAGAGAGAGAGAGAGAGAGAGAGAGAGAGACTACTGGCCAGAGAGAGAGAGAGAGCGAGCGAGCGAGAGACTACTGGACAGAGAGAGAGAGCGAGCGAGCGAGAGAGAGAGAGAGAGACTACCGGACAGAGAGAGAGAGAGCGAGCGAGAGACTACTGGACAGAGAGAGAGAGAGAGAGAGAGAGAGACACTGACTACTGGACAGAAAGAGAGAGAGAGAGAGAGAGCGAGAGAGAGAGAGAGAGAGAGAGAGAGACTGACTACTGGACAGAAAGAGAGAGAGAGAGAGAGAGAGAGAGAGAGAGAGAGAGAGAGAGAGAGAGAGAGAGAGAGAGAGAGAGAGAGAGAGAGAGAGAGAGAGAGAGAGAGAGAGCGAGAGAGAGAGAGCGA